>RJWM01003371.1:92679-114293 GCA_004363535.1 Dasyprocta punctata | reverse complement strand
GCCAGATTACACATCGCCACTGCTGTTTCCAGAACCATCACATCAGGCCTTGAGCTTCAGCCTGCTCACTTGTTCACATTTCTCTTTGTTAATGAGCCGTGAAGATGTTTACATGTTTTGGATTCTATCCATGACTTTTACATTTTCTCTTTGTGGCTGTGGGTTTGGATCAGATGAATTAAATTACACATGAATTTATCCCCCAACCGACTAGAGTCCCACAATACTTTTAGCAAAACACCTTATATTAATGCAGAGGTACATGTACTACACAGATAAAAAGATGCTCAATATTATTAATCATTAGGGAAACAAATTCAAACCACCACGGAATACCACAGTGAGGTACTACCACACAACTGTTAGAATAGCTAACAATCAAACACTGATGAAGCAACAGGACTTCTCCTATATCACTGGCAGGAATGGAAAATTACACAACCAATTTTAATAACTTGGCAGTTTTTTTAAAAGAAGTTAAATATATAACTGCTTTGTGATCCAGCCGTTCTACACCTATGTATTCATACAAATAGTATTTATAGCATTTATGTCTAAAATTTCCAAGAAATATGCTTTAAATATATCCAGTTGATTATAAGTCAACTTCAATGGTATTTTTAAAATTAATTTGATGTTATTACACATTGTAGAGCTAGTTTCACTTGAACTTATCAGCTTCAATTAAAAAATAATTATAATATTATAAAAATATTAACAATGACAACATTTAATTGGCACTTTGCCAAGCCAGTTAATAGTCTAAACATCTAACTTAGGTCATCTCATTTTACCTTTCCAAACACACTTATCAATTGGGTACTACTAATGACCTCATTATACAGATAAATAGACCTAGGTTTCAAAAGACTGAGTACATTACTTGTCTAGTAGCTGACAATTTGTTAAGTGACAGAAATGGGATTTGAGTCACCTGTGTAGCTCTAGGGCCCAAGCTTTTAAGACTACCCAAGTGGGGTGAGAAAGGACAACTAGTCTCACTCTTACTTGGTTTCCTAATCTTGGCTTTAATAATTCTCCTCTCACCCAGCTTTCTGCTACCTCCGTTTTTATTTCTTCCTCCCATTTCCTGTGAGGAAAGGCCATTAAACCAGTTCCTAGAGGCAAATCAAGAAAGAGCACCTTTTCTATTGTACTTCCCCAAGGAAATACATGTATGTAAGGAAAAAGTGTGAAGGTCTTTAAAACTTGTGGTATGTCCTAGAAAGTTCATAAATCTAGCAATTACCTTTGTCACGGACTAGGCTATTTTACCCTTTAGAGATAGGAACTAACTTGTAGGAACTGATAATAATGCAAATAATTCTATCTATACAAATGCACATTGTCTAGTGAAACTCAGTTGATTATTTCCCTGTCAACAGTGACTTCCCCCACCCTCCTGACCCTCCAGTCCCCGTGCTGGGGATTTAACCCAGGGACTCAGGCATACTAGGCAAGTACTCTGTCACTGAGTCACACCCACACTCCATCTTGCCAGTCTTCTGTCTTTTCATTTATTTATTTCAGAATCTGACAGTAAATAGTTTTTTGAGATGGTTGAAATGTCTACATTAAGTTAAAATCTTATCATCTGTTCATTTTATATTTGTGCGAAAGATTTTATCTTTTTAAAAAATTTATCTTTTAACATATATATTATTACTTAAAATAATTTTGATATAGGCTATCTAACAGAGCAGTTCACTGAATTTAGGTAAATTCTCCCTAACTTAGTCCAATCATGAAATTCACTTTTGTGTATATATTCAATGACTGTGAGATTTTTCAGTTCTAGTAGAAGACAGTGGTAAGACCCTCTTAGTGTAACTCATTAGGAAAGCCAGATTTAGGAAGAGTAACATAGAAACAAGAAATAAAATAGAGGTGAAGAAGTAAAAAGAGGTTTTGGCGGGGGTTTTGGTTTTGGTTTTGGCTTTGGGGGGGTTTTTTTGGCTTTTTTTTTTGTACTAAGGGTATGCAAAGTTTAAAAAGAAGAATAGGATGAAGAGTTATGCACAGATTTTCAGGTCACCTTCTGTGACATCTGCAAAATAAAAAGAAGGAAGCCAAATACAAGTTCCTCAGGTTGAGGTTATCATAGAAAGCGCTGAGATCTTATAAATCTGAGCATCTGGAAGAAGAATAAAAAATACTTTATGCTTTATAATGATGAGCATTAAATACAGATGATTCAAGGCTTTTCTAGCTCAAGTATCCAAATCCATCTCTATCCTTCTGTTGACCCAAGGCAAAGGCAAAAGAGAAAGATGAGGATATCTGACCAAGATATAGGTTGCTGGAGGAGAGGATTAAATATACATGGACATAGAAAATTTAAAAAGCATTGAAGTATGCTTAACCAAAGACCTTTGTGTTAAAAAACTATATATCATAAAAGAAAATAAATTCATGAGTATCTAGTTAAAACTTACAGAAATTCTGAAAATTTTCTATAAGGAAAAGAATAAATGGGCATTAAATATTCAGTACATGTTATTACAGTTTAATATTGTTAATGCTGTTCTAACGAATAAATTTTTTTAACTGAGATGACATTCAGATATTTAATAATCTTATTAAGACCATATAAAAGGATATAAGACCTAACTGGGGCAAGTGTTTTTAGTCCCCCAGCTGTGCTGGACATTTGCTCATCTTATGTTAACCATGGGAAGTCCAGTGGGACTCAGGTGAATGAATATTGGTGCGAGGGTCTGGCTTTGGGAGATTTGAGGCACTGACTATTTATTTGCGAATCGTATGGAAGTATTTTGCTATTTTAAATAAAGATTCTCTCTCATGCACTGGCAAACTAAGCAGAATGGTTAAAGAGTTGATCAGAGAATTGTTCCTAATATACGTTGGAACTGTTTTAGCTATGAATAATAGAAAACTCAATGATGCTCTAGATGTGAGCAGCTTAGGGCTTGAACAGCTGTGCTGAGACATAATCAGGTACCCAAGCTCCTTTCGTCTGTCTGTACTAGTCACTTTTCCATTGCTAAGACACACTTGACATTCACAATTTAAAGACAGTGTTTTATTTTTGGCTTACAGTTTCAGTCCATGCTTGGCTGGCTACAAGGCAGGAACATCATGGTGGAAGGGTATGGCAGAGGAAAGCTGCTCATCTGATGGCTGCCAGGAAGCAGAATAACAGGGAAAGAGCCAGAGAAGAGGGGACCAGGGACCAGACATGATCCCCAAGGTCACACTCCCATGACCCACTCCCTTTACCTAGACCTCATCTTCTAAATTTCTATTACTTCCCAATTATGCCATCGAATTATGATCTTATCAGTGGATTAATTCACTTACGAAGTTAGAACCCTTGTGATTCAAACACCTTCCAAAATCCCCACCTCTCAACACATGAGACTTTTGGGAGACATTTTCAATCTAAGTCGTAATGCTGTCTTCCACCATCTTGTCCATAGTCATCATGCAAGCCTCATGATTACAAGGTGGTTCCTCCATCCCCATACCTCATGTCTGAATTTCAGGGAAGAATAAGATGGAAAAGGGAAGCATTACACGTGTATCAGGAGAGCTAAAACTTGACACATTCAGACATATCCACAGTAGACTTCTGATTAGCCCTTTTGCAGTATTGTGTCACATTACCTCTACTCCTAAATGACAGTATTTTTAGTAATATACTCTGTCTTGAGAAAAATGAGAATTTGTTAGGAAGAATGAAAAAGAACATGACATCGGTTGGGTAAAAGGCAAGTGTATATTTGCTACAGATGGAACATTTGTATCCCCCTGACATTCTTGTTGAAACTTAATCCTAATGTAATACTACTGGGAGGTGTGTCCTTTGAGAAATAATCAGGCCCCATGAATGGGGCTAATGACCTTATAAGAAAAGGCCAGAGAGCTAGCTTGCTGTCTTTTCATCATGTGAGTACACAACGATGCCTCAGACTGCTACTCTGAGAGGGCCATTGCCACAACCTGACCATACTGATACTCTGATCTAAGACTTTCAGCATCCAAAACTGAGAGAAATAAGCGTCTGTTGCTTGTAAGCCACCCAGTCTATGGAAACCTAAATAGACCAAGATAATACCACACTCATATAAAACACCATCAAAATTTAGAATTGACTCGTCCAATGAATTCTTGGTCTTTCTGAAAAAAAAAATCTTAAAATGGCAAAGTGCAGGTCATTCTGCAATGGGATTTAACATGATGTACTGTGTAGTCAGTACATTTTATATTTAAATTTCACATCAGCAATGCTGTATATAATTACAGCCTCATGTTTAAGTGGAAGCCAAAATAGTACTATAAGCCATTCCCAAACATGTATAACTAATCAAATGTCTAAGCTGAGTCTTTCTATTAACATTAGAAAAACTCCTTATCGATGATCACATAAAAGCTTTCATGAATGAGAGATCAATTTTAGTAGCATTCGAGAAGAAAGAAAAGGCACAATTTAAAAAATTTTAAGCTAACTTAAATGAAGCAAATATAAGGAAATTTTCAACTAAATTTCTTTTTAACTTCAAAATTATCTACCACTTTGAAGTAGTTACCTTTTGCTTTTCCTAATTCTGCTTCTTTTCTAAGGTTATCAGTTTCCCTTCTATAATTCTTTGTTTTTGTTCTCCACGTGTGTGTGTGTTTTTTTCCTGTTATTCAGAACATAACTTTTTTACAAGAACTGTGGAAAGATTTTCTTCCAATTGCTCAACATTCTATACCTCTCTCTGTTCTGCAAAATGAGATCTTCATCTGTCTGTAAAGGGAACTTTCATAGGTTCTCATCCAGCAAATACAATGCAATAAATCTTGCTCCCAGTTTAAAAACATCTGTGATGAAACAAAATTGTGAGAGTTCACAGGAGAAAAACCTTTGCATATAATGTGAGAGCATTAGCTTATTTAATATGAATCCCAGTTTTGGAAGAGATGCATTCTCAGATAGTTTCCTTCTGGCAACTGTGGATACTGCCGAATCCTCTCCTCTGTGTGCAGCAGAGAGTAGGGTGGGGGGAATCAGGTAGAGACCAATAAATATGGACGATGTCTCAATGTAGCATGTAGAGTGCTATACTGCTTCAATAAAAAAGCTAAACAGTTCTCAGGAGGAAAAGTTAAGGATAACAAAACAACCATAGGATAGATGTTCTGTATTTAAACTCTACACATGTGCAATTCAAATTAACTCAGTGTAAATAGATTGAAATACTTGTTACATAGATTTAAATCCATTTACCCTACAATTTATGTCACTAATGACAGGTATGTGATCATGACCTCTTTTCCTTCTTTTTTCAAAGCCAAGAAAAATGCCTATTTGAATAGATTTGGCCCAGTGAGTCACATACATCTAATTGGAAATAGCTTTAAAGTTGGCCAGAATTCGGTGACACTATAAAATGTCATATTTTCTAATTAGAGTATAAACTGGTTTCACTTTTTGGAAGATCATTTGGTAACACATGCAAGAATATTTTAAAAAGCCTAACAATTCTACTTCAAGCACACAACTGATTAACTACTTTGGATCAAGAAAATTTGTGTATAGAGATATTTATCGTAACATATTTATCAAAGGAAAACATGGAAGTAACCTAATTATTAGGTTATGAGGGCATAACCGAACATATGTCGATGGTCAGATAGTAAGTGAAAAGTAGACTTTAAAACAATATATAGTATAACTTGAATTGTTAAAATTACTCGTACTATGAGTTGTGACGAAATGATACAGAGAATGTTTAAATTTTTAAAAATTAGTAAGATATATTGTCATTTATCTCCCTCAAAATACTTCCTCTCCTTCCAAACACACTTATTCATCATTCTTGCCACTTCCTGAGGCAGTTCGAGAAGTCTCTTTCATGAGTGTCTTTACAAGGTGTGATCAAAAATTTAGGGAATGCAGCTGTCAAGTGGCATCCAATGGAAAGACAGCTTGTAAAACACGTTACCATTCGTTCTCATCCAGTTTTTCATAAGATCTGGCCCTGTGCAACTTCCAGTTCTTCTCAAAAGTTAAAATGACCATGAAAGGTAAATGTTTTGAATCATTTCAGGACATCGAGGTAGTTACACAGTATTACTAAAGACAGTCATGAAAGAGTACTTCCAGAACTACTTCACAGAGTGGCAAGAATGATGGAATAAGAGTGTTTGAAGAAAGGGGGAGTATTTTGAAGGGGATTAATGGCAACGTATCTTTTACTCTACGAAATTTTTCAAATTTAAACATTTACCATGTTTTTCAATCATACTTCATATAAAATCTACAGAAAAATAACTGAAAAAAATTCAACCATGTCCCAGTCGTATCTAAATAGAAAGATTGCATCCTTCTGAACAAACCTGATCGATCCCTTTGAATACTTTCCTAACCATAGAAATGATCCAGTATGAAAAATAGTGTTATTTTAAAATATTTTATGCCACATTTTCAAATGCTCACCTATCTAGGTGTGGCAGTATATACCTGCAGTCCTAGCTAGTTAGAAGACTGAGGCAGAATTGCATGGACCCGTGACTCAAGACAAGCCTAGGCATCATAGTGAGGTTCCATCTCAGGAAAACAAAACAAAACAAAATAACACAAGACAAATAGTCATCCAGAAGTATTATATCAATTTGTATAACCACTAGTAGGCAAACTTAATTCTTATCTATGTATTTCCAGTTTTTCAGATTTTTTTAGTTTTTTAATTTTCTCTCAGATCTACAATAAATGTGAGTATCACAAAAATAAAGAATACACACATACCATGATGACTGGATATATAGCATCAGAAATGCAGACCACATAAAGCAGAATATCCCCTCCCTCAACAGTGACTGGTGGGAGTTTCTAGGAACCAGCGTGAGACACAAACACCAACCAAAGATTTTCTCATCAACCATCTCACATGAAAAAAATACCAAAATAGATCTCTGAATGTAGTTCTTCTAACATCTTCATTTCTATCAGTGGTGCTTTTTCCCACACTGAAACCTTTATGTCATCTTTGCCGATCAAGTTTATTACCAAACCACAAAATTTTCTGAACTTCTCCTGTCCTTTCTTTTCCATTTCCAAGCTCCCACCTTGGCACAGATCTTTTTTATTACTATTTTACATATTAAATATGTATTGAGTACAAGGCATTAAACGATGATAACAATAGTAGACAGATGCTGCCTCCCCTTTATGGAACTTGGAGTCTGGTGAGTCAGACAGAGCATAAACGACAAATTGTAAACTTAGTCACACAAATACAATTGTGCTGATGTTTCACAATAGTAGGACAAAGAGTTATAAGAGGGAATAACCAGAGAGACAGTTCTACTCTAGAGAGCTCAAGTAAAGATTTCTTGAACAAGTGCCATTTACCTTGAGCCCTGAAGCAGTGGCATTAACTTAAGTGAAGCAGAGAGCAATGTAGGCATAAAGAGCAATGCATTTAAAGAAACTAAGAAGGAAAAGACGTGGGACACTTAGGGTAACAAGACAAAGCCAGTTGAAATTTAGGGCAGAGAGGAGATGAATGTCCTCTCCTGAGGCTGACAAGGGAGGGTGACCAGAAGAGATATATTATACATTAGAGTATTGCCCTCAAATCACCTGAAATTAGCCTCTAGGGTATAAGCCCTTCAATTATTATTACCCACTACCGCTAGTTATAGCATTCTCAAAGGTCTGTTCAATGTACCTGCTTTAAAACAACAACACAAGCAAAACAAACAACAAACATTAAAAATCACTACATAGTGATTCCCCACTGCCAATGAACTACAGTATGGATTGAATTGTGTTCCCTCACAATTTGTAGGTTGAAGTCCTAATCTTACTAGTTCCTCAGACTGTGACCATACTTTAAAGAGGATACAGTATATGCAGATACAGTATACTTACTTAAAATGAGGTCACACTGATACTAAGTGGGCAGCTAACCTTGTAAGGTGGATGTCCACAAAAATGGGGAAAGCTAGACATCCTCACACAGGGAGAACACCTTGCGAAGATGAGAGTTTGCCACCACAAGGCAAGAAACTACCAGAAGCTAGGAGAGAGACCCGGAGCAGCTCCTTCACTTTCAACATTCCCCTCTGACCATCACAACACCCCCTTTCCAAGGGTCTCAAAGCTTTGGAGAACCAAAGATAGACCTTCAGCAAAAAGATTAGAAAACAGGGGTCTGAGACATAGCTATAGAAAAGGCTACAATTTAGAAACTCATAATTTAAGTTTCCAAGGTCATTTTTGTGTGGCTGAGGTTCCCCATGTTGTTTGTTTGTTTGTTTGTTTGCTTTTTTCTGTTTGTTTGTTTGTTTGAACTCACAACCTTGCGCCTGCCAGGCAGGCGCTTATACCACTGAGCTAAATCCCTGGCCTTCCCCATGTTTCTTATGGCTGGGATGTCCAAACAGTATGGTACTGGTGTCTGGTGAGTACTCCCTTGATTGTGTCATAGCATGGAAAAGAATCAAAAAAGGACATAGCTCAGTGCAGAGTCACCGAGCACATGGGGGTGGCCTTGTTTCATAATAACCATCTTTCATGAGAAGGAATCTAGTTGCACAAGACATTCCTACTCTCAAGAAATGGGCATTAATGCTTTGCAAATAATAGTTTTACTCCACAATGTAATCATCTCCCACTAGGGCTCACTTCTTAAAAGTTTCTACCTTTTCAATGCCATTTCATTGGGAACCATGGTTCCAATACATAAACCCTTAGGGAACACACATACCCAAAACATAGCATTGAAAAAGGGTACAAACCTTTCCTATTGCACTGACAGGTCTACTTCTACTATAAATGTGGATGGAGAAAATGGAGTTAATGCCATAAAACTGTTGATAAAAAGGATGTTGGAAACTTCTGCCATCACTCAGACATGAATAGTAATATTTTGCTGGTTTTTCAAAAATCTATAAAAAATTCAAAATCTTGCCTTCCTAACTAAATTAATATTTATTCATTACACCACAATAGGAGTTGAAGACTAAATTTTCATGATAACACTAACTATCAAGATTATTTTAAGAGACATCAAGAGAGAACTGATCCGCCTTCCGGGGGCCTGGGCCCTGCACGGACTCCCGGAGAAGAACCAGAATGGGCCCGACCGGGCCACAACCCGCTGGGCTCGCACGGCGCCGGCTCGGGGGCTTGGAATCAAGGACATCATCCATATCATCCCCCCTCCACACCCCGAAAGCAACCTGCTGGCTCTGAGGTCTGGGTAAATTGATAGCAACTAAGGAACACTGAGCAACTAAATGCTAGTATTTTTTTCATAGATTTTGCAGGCCTCTGATTGGCACCCTGAGTGTCTCTTTGAAGATGACAGTAGGCAATGTGGCAAATACGGGGGACTCTCTTTTTCTTGTCTTTGAGGTTCTCACCGTTTTGCTTTACTCTGATCATTATTGTTTTTCTTTTTTTTTTTTTTTTTTTTTTTTTTTTTTTTTTTTTTTTTTTTTTTTTTTTTTTTTTTTTTTTTTTTTTTTTTTTTTTTTTTTTTTTTTTTGCTTTATTTTATATTGTGTTTTTATTAATTTTATTGTTTTGTTTTTGGTTCAATTCTACTACACCTGTTGGAATGGTCAGCTAATCTGAAGATAACAAGATATACTATAGTAGCTATTGTACTTACATTATCAATCTTCGAAGTTCTGTGCCAGTTCTACTGCTTTGTTTTGATTGACTTTATTCTGTTATGTTCTGTTGTATTTTACTATCTTTAAAATAAAAAAAGAAAGATTATTTTAAGAAATTGTGCTGACCCACTGAGACTTAAAAATCTTGTGTAAGTATGGTTAACCTAATAATTAAAAGAAAATTATTTCCCCTTTACTAAGAGGAAACAGCAAACACTAGTGGTAAGAGTTTAATAGAGTGAACAATACGTATAGCAAATGATTGCTTTCATTTGTTATATTTTGATGAGGGGAATCTGAATTACATTTAGAACTAGAGAATTAACCTGATGTTAATACCAAAACAAACATAAGCCATGAAAATTTTAATAACCATTAGATGAATTTTAAAGCTGCTTCTACATAACACAAATTCATTTTAAACACTAAGTTTAAACATTATTTGAAGGCTTTTGTCTTTCTCGCTTTAATTCCCTAAATTTCAGCACAATTTCCCCTGTAAAATGCTATTTTGTTCTGTATCTATATTTGAAATACAAAGACAAGGTTTTTGATAGGCAGCTTATAAGAGGTCCTGAAATGATCCTGCCTCCTTACAACCCCTTTGCATGTATCCTCCCTGCTTGAGTGTATCCTGGCTTAGTGACTCACTTCGAAGAAATACATGACAGAAAAAATGTCATCACACTTTTGATATTACTTTGGTACAAAATGACTATAGCTTCTGCTGTGGACACTCCTGCTCATTCTCTTTCTTACTATCTCTTGAATTACTATTGAGGAATTCAGCTACCATAGTATGAGGCAATCCTGTGAAATGCACATGTGAATGATCTTGGAAGTGGATCTTTCAAGGCTTGCCAACAGCTAGATGACTAAGCCCAAAAGTGGATTCTTCTTCAGATGAGAATACAACCCCACATGACAGCTGGACTGCAGACTCATGAGTAATCTCAAGCCAAAATTATTCACCCAAATCACTCCCTTATTTCTGACCCCCAGAAACTCAGTGTAGTTATGAATATTTGTTTTCTGCACCCACTAAGTTTTGAGGTTACTTGTTACACAGCAGTAAACAGCTATTACAACATAGTTTTCATGTTTTCTGACTTCAAGTTTAAACAATCATATTTTGGGGACTGAGAGTGAGGTTGCTAACCATGCTAAATTTAACCTTCAGCAGAAAAATACACCATCATGTAATTTGATTTTTAGTAGTGATTTCCATAATTAAATTTAGTAGACTACAAAGCCCCTTTGAATTCTGTGTGATATGTGTGAATTTATTCCAAAGATCTTGGTGAAATCCTTGACAATTCAAATAAATTACATTTTTAAAAAGTAGAAATTCTAGCACTTTAGTATTTACTATGCAAAATAACCATACCGCTATGATTAGATACATATATCTTCTAATGTCAAGATATATTATATATTATATGGTTCATTGACTCCTTCATTCATTTGATTTCTCATTAATCCATTTAGAAAGCATCTGCTGAACACTATTCTGACAAGGCATTATACTAGGAAATGAGGGTTGAACTGCTGTGAATTCTAATTTATTAAACTGTACTTCAATGTCATTTGATCTTTACTTAAGAAATTTATTTGGTCATAAGTCCATGTACTTGTTAGAATTAATTTCATCTACAAGTGACTAAAAACTCACACAACAAACTGGGCATGGTGGCGCACGCCTGTAATCCCAGCACTTGGGAGGCTGAGGTAGGTGTAGCGTTGTGAGTTCGAGGCCGGCTTGCACTACAAGGTGAGCACAAGGCCAGCCTGAGCTACATAGTGCGACCCTGTCTCAAAAAACTAGGGCTGGGAGTTTGGCTCAGTGGCTTAAACGCCTGTCTGGCAGGCACGAGGTTGCAAGTTTGATCCCTGGTGCCGCAAAAAAAAAAAAACAAAAAAAAAAACAAACTCACAACAAATTTAAACAGGGTAGATGCTTACTACCTGTCTTAGTTACTTTTCTCATTGCTGAAACAAAATACCCAACACTCAAAGTTAAAAAAAGGAATGGTTTATTTAGGCTTACATTTTATAGAGATTTCAGTCTGTAAATTGGCTGGCTCCAAGCTAGGGTGGCAAGACAGAGGGGCACTGCAGAGTAGGAATAGTTCATAGTGGGCAGAAGACAGAAGGCAGAAGGCACCAAGCAGGTGAGCTACAAGTGACAAGTAATCACCAAATGACAATAGCAGCTTCCTTCTGCCCCTTTGATATTCTACCTAGGCTACCTGGTTTAGGGTGGGTGCCAAACCAATCAGTAGACTAATTTAGTAATTACATACCCATAATCCCAACATAACTCCATCTAGATCCAGCCACCTCTGAAAAAGGCCCACCCACAACTGCAAAAGGATTTGGGGGAACATCTAGACACAAGCTATATTACCCTTTTATAAAAGACCAGAAAGGTAAGTCTGTGCAGGGTCAGCCTTCTTGTACATAATCATGATAGGGACTGAATGAGTCTAATCAGTTCATTGAATAAGAAAACTACTACAGCACCAGGCATAAACCTATGCTTTATAGAAGAATAGAGAAAAAAGAAGAAAAAAGGCAGGCTTTTTCTTTGAAAGGACAGTTCCCAGAGGTACATGCCATGCTTAACTATACCCTATGGCCACATCTAGCCACAAGAGGTTCTGGGAAATACAGTCTTCATTAGAAGTAGTCACATGATTTTATTACTGAGAAAAAGGGAACAACAGATTATTGACAGATTATTTCATTCTTTTATCATTAGTTCATAACAAAAAATGCTCTTTTCTATGCATGAGATTATAAACATAACAGACAAGGACAATGAACAAGAGATCATTCAGAGCACACTTTTAATTAGTTTAGATCATCATGAAAATAACATTAAAATGCAGTTTTTAAAAAATTTCTGCACCTTGAAAATATACTTATTTGTGAACTAAGTAAGTCACACATAATGTAACCATCATATTGTTACACTTGTGTGACAAACAGAAAGAAAATTCATGTATGTATATAAAAATTAGTTAAGATTGTTAAAGAAAAAGAATTTTGAGTGAAAAGTAATTTTCATAGGGTCATTCTCAGATTAATTTTTATTGTGAATTGTTCTTCTGAAAATAATATAGCAGTCATAATAAAAAAATAGTCATACAGCTTGTTTCTCTTAATTCATTGAGGGGAAATTTTTGTGCTAATAATTTTCTGGACAATGTTTCACGTCTATATCCTATACTCTAAACAACTACTGTGAATACAACAATATGCAATGTATCAATTACTGTTACTTTCCTATTGGCCTATTTTGAAATTTTGTTTTACTGTAATCTCTTCTTTTGTTTAAAATTAAAAAAAAAAGAAAATTAAAAAAAGAAAAAGAAATTTCACCAAGGAACTGGGTGTGGTGGCACACTCCCATAATCCCAGCAATCAGGAGGCTGAGGCAGCAGGATCACTGTGAGTTCAAGGCCAGACTGGGCTACAAAGTGAGTTCAAGGTTAGCCTGAACTACATAGTGAAACCCTGTCACAAAATAACAAAAAACAAAACAAAACAAACATTTATGAAGGAATCTGTAAGAACACAGAATCTCAGCTTGAGGGAAACTCCTAAAATGAACCTAAAGGTCAGATGTGAAATCAATGACAAACAGTTTAGAGCCCTGAAAGAGTTTTTAAGTAAGTTCATGTTAGAATAATACAAGTTGTGGAATGAATGAGAGGGGCTCTGCCCAAACCTTGGAGAATTAATATTTAAAAGTATTGCAATGCATCTCCTGTTTTTTGGTGTGTGGGTTTTTGTTGTTGTTGTTTTTGTTGTTGTTGTTTTTGGGGGGATATGAACAGCAGAAAGCAAAGTTTGCTAAAGGCTTTATAGAACAGAATAGACGGTAAAAAGAGAAAATGCTTTAGAAGACATCGGTAAAAAAATGTTTGACAAACACTACCTTAGGAAGATCATGCTGGCAGGACTGCAAAACTGTGGTTAAAGCTGAAACCAGGAGTACAGAGTCCCATAAAGGATGGTACTGCAGTTATGCAAAGGACAAGGTAAATTTAGGGCCTGCCCCAAGTCACTGAAGGGAAAATGAAAAGAAGCAAATCTGGGCTGATTTACATTTTAAGGCTTTGACCATAAGGATGTGGGCGTTCTTGCTATTTATGAAGTCATTGAATACAGGAGGAGCTACAGGTGTCATTTGGTCTTTCATTATTCACTTACAACTTACCAAATGTGTTTGTTTTTAAGTTTTAACTATAAGTCATATTATCCTACATTGTGGGACTGTTGTGTGAACAAAGCAAACTTGATCCTTGCCCTCTTGGTCCTCACACTTTCGTATTGGTAAAAAATGAATGAGCAAACAAATATTGCATTATAAATTGGATAATAAATTGTGATGAAAAGAATCAAGGAGAAAATCATGCTAAGTAAGAAAATGCAAGGGGATTAATATGCAATAGTACCATTGGAGGAAATGATTTCTATTTCGGACTTTCTAAAAAAAAAAAATTATTGGATATCCCTTAGAAAAGTCACAATACAGTTGTATTTGGAGAATACAAACCTGTAACTTGGAGAAGTTGGCATCAGAGTTAAAGACGGGGATTCATCAGCATATTGGCATTTGTTACAACCATGGGTCCCATTTGCAGCCCCAAGAGAATATGTGTAGGGCCATGAAATTGTCAGTTATTTCAACCACAGCGAGTGCTTTTTTTAAGGCAGAGTTTCAAAGCATCTACATTGGATTATCTATTATATTTTTATATTAGTATCTGCTTTTAAAATAATTTCAAATAATTTTAATTTAAGCATAATATTGATCATGAGGAAAATACTGTATAATTCCCATTATACAGTATTTGTGTGCTTTTGTAGGTTCTGTTTGCTAAGAGGTGAGGCCGAAACAGTTAAGTTTAAAGGGTGGATCATGCTGTGATGACTTCCTGGTTACAATGGTGAGCTTTGGTACTCACTGTGGGACCAGACTTTGGTTACATCAAGCGTTTCATTTCAGTTTGCTTCTCTGTAAAATGGTGATAAGTCTTACCATGTATAATGAGAGAAAAAAAATGAGGGAACCATCCAATACTATTGGTGGGAATGCAAATTAATATAGCCACTAAGGAAACCAGTATGGAGATTCTTCAAACGAAATTCTAAAAGTAGAATTACCATAAAATATAGCTATACCACCCCCCCAGCATATACATGAAGGAATCAAATTGAGCTTACTATAGAGATACTTGCACACCCATGTTTACTGCAGCATTAGTCACAATAGCCAACTGATAGAGTCAATGAATGCAAGGATAAAGACAATATGACTTATATATGAAAGTGAATATGAATATGTATGTGAATATATATATATATATGTATATATATATATTTCCAACCATAAAGATCATGCCATTTGTAGGAAAATAGATGGAGCTGGAGATCATCATGCCAAGTTAAATAAGAGAGACTCAGAAAGACAAATATCACATGCTTTTTCCCATTTGTGGAACCTGGGTGGAGGAGGGCATGAAAATAGAAGGGAGACCACTAGAGAAGAGAAGGGAGATCAAAGAGGGATGAGTGAGGGTTGGTAATGCGTGCAGCGAAAGATCAAAGTATCTTGTATGCATGTATGAAAATGACAGAATGAAACCCATTATTCTGTACCATTAATTTGCTAATAAGATGCTAGCTATAATTGCTAATAAAATGAGAAAATGTAGGCAAAGCCTGTGACACAGTGTAAGAGCTCAACTAAAAATTGGTAGCTTTTCCAAATCACATTCTTATCACTGTGCTTGTCAGTAGTGCTGGCAATCATAGTAGTTAATACTCGTTCCCTGAGAACATGCCGAAAAACAGTGGGACATTTGGGAGAATTATCAATATTCTGATATTTTCCAACTAATGTTGCTGTTTCCCATATGATCACAAAACAGATTTCTTTCTTTTTTGTTTGAGGCAGGGATATGGGGAAAAGAAAAAGGAGTGTGGAAATACCAAGAAGTAAGGTCAAGCAACCAAGGGAAGATATGACCATTGCATGGAAACTCATAATTTTAGGATTTTTTAAGATCCTTATTTCTCCTGTCACCTCCAGGACTTGGTATTGCTAATAAATGTAATCATTTTCCATTTCAAATAAATAAGATCACTAATATTTATTGCAATATTACATCACTTTCAATATTAAAATGTTAATCTTTCATAATTATTTAGGTACAACTAAGTTGGGTAAGATGAAGAGGTGGCAGACCACTTTAATTTGTGTTTATATTTATCCCTTTGTTCTATTTAAACATTTTTAGTCTGAGCAAGTAGGTCTTTTATAATTCCAAAATGGTTAATCAAAAACATTTTAGCTACACAAAAAAGTTATGAAGCAAACAAAACATTTGATTTGACTAGGCAACACGTGAGTTTAACAGAATCCTGAAAATATTATCTGATAAAGAACATTGATAGCATCCTCCTCCCCTCCTTTTATTAGAGCAGAAATAATTGTTTTAAACCTAGCCTATTCCAATATTTGCAAGTGTTACCTAGTTATGCATGTTGTAGTAAGGGGCTGTAAGGAAAAAAATTATATACAGGACATATAATTTATAATATTATTTTATGATAGTCACCCAGAATCAAATACAAGAAGTACAGGAAATCTCACCACACTAAAGACCTAGAGAATCCAGCCGAGGGCCTGGATCCCACAGCAATGTCCTGCATGAGTTCAGCTGAAGACCTGGGGCCCATGACAATGCCCCCCACGAGTCCAGCTGGAGGCCTATAGCCCATGGCAAAGATTCATGCAAGTCTGTTTCATGGGTCTGTGCTGGGAAGGCCCAAAGATCAGTGGTGGAAGCTAGAAAGTCTGTGTCAGTGGGTGAAGGATCTGTGCCAGTAGGTTGAGGGTTCTGCACTGGAGCCAAGAAGTGATGCTCAAAATAAAGACCAGGGCTCCCTGAAAAGTATCACAGCCATCCTCAGCGACAATGAGGTCCCAAGCTCCTCTGATGATGACAACAGCCAAGTTTGTATCAGGAAGCCAGCATGACAAGCTTCTCCTGGAGATTAAACAAAACACATCCTCCCCTCCAGAGCCAGGAAGCAATGCTTAAAGTAAGGACAAGAGCTCCCCTAAAGTGAACGGCAGCCATTCTCAGCGACAAGGTCCTGAGCTTCTCTGATGATAACAGCCGTGTTCAGAGCAGGGAAGCCAGCATGACAAGCTCCTCCAGGCAAACCAATGGCTCCAAAAGAACCAACAACTCCAAACAACAACACTTAGAAGAACCCACAACACTACTCTCTTCCTCTCCACTTCTTTTTATGCTGGCGACTTTTCTCAGGTGGACCCTCCACATTCAGCACCACGCTGATTCAGTTCAGCTGGTGTTTAAATTGACCACCAGTTTTTAATCCACCATAATGCATAAACTTGTTTAGTTTAAAGAAGGTTAGTGCCATAAATGGCAGTCACAGCTAGATGACCAATCAGAACAAAAGTCTCCTTTTAAGGGCTCCTGTGAGGGTTTCCTTCTCAGGAACTTCCTCTAGCCATAAGTATGGGAATGTCAGAACTAGCCAGGAGCCACAATCTCTTAAGATCAGAGGCCAGCATTCATTTCATTTCTGTTATGATACAGATTGTAATAAATGATTTGTATAGTACTTTTAAGCCTTGGGAACATTTTTACATCTATAATCTCACTCTCCTTTCTGAATTACACTGTGGAACAGACAAAAATAGATAAGATTATATCTCTGAAGACCTTTTTCTAATGGTGTAAGGTGTCATTTTACACAATCCCGTATTAGTTATACAAACTCACACTTCAGCATTAATAGTCTACTTTCCAGCTATGTAACATGGACATGACTATGAGTGAGATTAAAATATATTTTTCATTTATATATTAGTGAATTGTGTTTCTCTCTTTGTGAACTGCCTGCTCTTCACTTTTGATCATTTTTCTATTAACTTCTTTGTCATTTCCTGTTGATTTGCTTGCTGATTTTAGTGAAATCTAGATAGTATAGATATTAATCTTCTTTTAATTTTTATTTTAGTAGTACATATTTACAATATGTAATGATTACATTCATCATAGGGAGATGGTTCATGAATATAATACACCTTAATTCCTTTTATTTCCCCTTCGTCTCTTCCTCCCTCCCTCTAATCTTATTTATTTATTTATTTATTTATTTATGGTGTCAGAAATTGAACTCACGACCTTGTGCTTGCCAGGAAGGCACTGTGCTGTTGAGTTATATCCCTGGCCCCTCCAAAAAAATTGTTTTTGTACCAGGGATTGAACTCATGACCTCATGCTTGCCAGGCAGACACTGTGCCCTGAGCTATATTCCTGACCCCTCCAATAATTTTTAAAGGCATTGCAAATATCTTCTTTCTGGCTTTGGGTTACTTGTTTAATTTTTGTGATATATTTTGATAAAAGTTTTTCATGTTGACTGAGTTTTAAATATTCTTCAACTATTAAAGTTCATTTTTCATACTTAGTTCTTCAATCCACTCAAAGTTTAATTTTGTGGATAAGGTGAAGATAAATCTGAATTTCTCCCCCATTTGAAATATCAAAGTTAAGAACTGCTAACTCTATACAACATAGGAATCTCTTTGGCTCTAGTTCTTGGGGCATAAGCCTATTTATCAACTGAGATCTGTCTTTTTCCCACTGATCTGGACAGCTAGCTTGTTTGACTTTGCTTTTTATGTCAAACAGGCTTGTCTGTCTATCCCTATGCTGATGTTAGCTTCTAGTCTTCTAGTCTTGATATTTGGTCTGATTATAGCTTCTAGTCTTCATATTCGGTGTAGCACATTATTTTAGCCTGTTTATTTTCAAAATTGCCTCAGCTACTTCTACTTTTTCAGACATATTTTAGAGTAGACTTGTCAAGTTATACACCAGGATTAAAGCCAGGATTTAGTTGGAATTATGAAGAATTTATGGAATAATTTGGAATGAGTTTATATTTTCACACCATTGAATCTATACATCTATAAATATGGTAATATATTTCATTTATGTAGGTCTTGTCATTCTTAAAATTTATAGTATTTTTCCATAAAGATCATGCACATATTTTGTCAAATTTATTTGTAATATTTGTTGCAATTGCAAGGTTTTTTTTTTTAGAGTGGAATATATTTATTGAGAGAAAGAAAGGTTCTGTCTGAGAGAGATAGAAGGGGTACTGAGTGGGTTGCCAAAGATTCCATTTTTTCTAAGATTTTTATAGAGTAAAACCACAAGGGGCCCAAGATGGGGAAAACATGGGAACTCGCAAGGCAGACAGGCATGAGATGGGACAGAACTATGGTTGACCAAATCAGGGACAAATGGTGAAGCGAGTCACATAGCAAGTGGGCAAGTTTTGAATACTCTCTTACTGATATGTAGGAGTGTAACTCTTTTTTTGTGTAGATTTGTCTTACTATCTCTATTTGGTTCAGAGACTAATAACAGGAGCAAAACATTATATGATACATATGTACCAGTATTTACATATATAAATGCAATCTGCATAGTTATATGATGATGATGATGATATAACTAGTATTATTATTATTATTTTAAGCAAGTAAAAATTGAGACAAAAACTTGCTCAATATCAAACTGGGAGTTAAATGGTATTCAGTATTTGAAGTTGAGCTAACCAGCCCTGGAGTCTGGGCACTCAATCAAAAAGTTATCATATTCCTCTGGAGATTTTTTTGCCATTTTTATGTTGATGATTATCTGGGTGAGTAATGAGAACATTCTTCCTCCCTTTCCTATCCATACACCTTATAATCCTTTTTCTCATGCTACTATAACCTCCAACTCAATATTCAGAACAAGCCATAATGGTATATCATCTTGTTCTATTCCTGATTTTAAATGGATCAAGTTTTACTAGTAACGTGCTTTTAGCCCTCATAAAACCCTTATGAGAAAGCAGGCGATTATTATTGTCACTACTGTATAGATGCAGGAATCAGACTATACCTGAGAGTTGAAATAAAGAGTCAGGATCACACAACTCAAGTTTCACAGCTAGAACTATTCATTCTAAAGCCTGTATTTCTAACCCCTATATTTCTAGTATGCCTTTGCTGCATGCATGAGTATTGCAAAAACTATGAGCTAACATAATTTGTGTTCCTTTACAATGGTTCTTACTTTTTAAAAAAGTAGTTGAGTCATTCTTAAAAATAAAAATGCAGACAGATTATAGGAAGTAAAATGATTAAAAGCAAGATTGCTCTAGATGTATCAGAATGGATGGCCCAGAAATGGATCTGTTCTGTCTGTTCCTTCTATCCAGGCAGCCCCTTCTGAGGCACTTCTGAATCCTGCTGCTATAGTTTGGATGGAGACTATCCCCCAAAGTCTTTGTATGGAACATTTGTTCTCCAGCTGGTGCCCTTGGGAGGTGGGGGAAACTTTAGGAGGTGGAACCTACTTGGAGGAAGTGGGACACTAGGGGATGCCTTTGAAGGGCACCTTCCTTCACCCAAATTCTCCTCAGCAGTTAGTTGGCCATTGGGCAGGTCAGTCACTTCTGCTACTCACAGAACCTCAGGAAATGGCTGCACATGATGGCTGGCATCACCCATACGATTGGGTTTTCCAACTTTTTTTTTCTTTTTTCTCTTTCTTCCTCACCATACAATTAATCTTCCAGTTGTCTGATAGCAATTCAGTAGAAAGCAAGAAGAGGCTTTCAAAGCTCTCTGAAATTACATTTTTATATGCCTCAGAGATAGCTGATCTCAGGAATAAGCTGTTGAGGGGGGCAGGGTGCCTGAGCATCTGTTGAGAGATTCTCAGTTGACTGTTCTGCACTAGCAGCCTGAGTGTCACTTTTGTACCAGCATTTTCAGAGAATGTTTCAAAATTAATGTGGAATAATCACATGTAGTTAGTTTTATACCTAGAAGAAGATTTCTACAAAAGACATTGTACAGAAAAAGTAGATTATTGTATTCGTCAGAGCTCTTTCCTTGCATTATGACCCCTCTTTTTTGGCAGTCACAAGCACAACCTTCCAAAATCAAGACATCCTTGGATCTGTTACAACTTTAGTAGGTAACTCAGGATCCTTACAAAGAAAATGTCCCTGCTTAAATTTAACAGCTCCACAATGTGTATATAAACTAAATGTAAGCAAAATGCTGAATAATGACCCCAAAGATACCTAGGTTGTAAACACTAGATCCTTTGAATGTTACTTCTGTGGCATAAGAGACCTCAAAGATGTGATTAAATAATGAATCTTGAGAAGGGAGGATTATTTTAAGTTACCTGAATGGGTCCCAAATGTTATGGCAAGCGTCCTCATAAAAGTGATGCAGACCGAGATTAGACTCAGTAAAGACAAAGTCAAGAGATGAGATAGAGAGACAGAGAGAGAGACAGAGAGAGAGCTTCTGAGAGAGCTGTTGGCTTTGAAAGAAAAGGAAGGGGCCATGGCCTGAGAAATGCAGGTTCTACAGCTCTAGAGAGTAGAGAAGGCAAGAATGTAGATTCCCTGAGACTCTGGAGGGCTTGCTTCTGCTATCATCTCAGTTTCACCCCTGTGAAACCAAATTCTGGCTTTTGACTTGCAAAACTATAAGAGAATAAATGTGTGTTGCCTTAAGATATGAAATCTGAGCTGGGAGTGGTGGCGCACTCCTTTAATCCCAGCACTCGGGAGGCTGAGGTAGGAGGAACGTTGTGAGTTTGAAGCCAGCTTGGACTACAACAAGAGCTCAAGGCTGGCCTGAGCTACATAGTGCGACCCTGCCTCAAAAAACCAGGGCTGGGAGTTTGGCTCAGTGGCTTAAGCGACTGTCTGGCAGGCGCAAGGCTGTGAGTTTGAGCACTGGTGCCACAAAAAAAAAAAAAAAAAAAAAAAAAAAAAAAAAAAAAAAAAAAAAAAAAAAAAAAAAAAAAAAAAAAAAAAAAAAAAAAAAAAAAAAAAAAAAA
>RJWM01003371.1:0-92579 GCA_004363535.1 Dasyprocta punctata | reverse complement strand
TGTATTATGCTTTTGTTTGCTTGTTTGTTTGTTTGGCTTTTTGAGACAGTATCTTGCTATATAGTTCAGAGTGGTCTTGAACTCACTATGTAGCTCAGTCTGGTCCTAAACCTAAGGTGATCCTCCTGTCTCAGAATCCTGAGTGCTGGGATTACAGGCATACACCATCATGCCCAACCTTTATGCTGGGTTTAAAAAAATAATTTTAAGCAATAAGTTTAGCAGAATTAAAATCTAGGAAATAGTTGTAGCATTTTTTGGAAGTTTTGCTGGTCTATTAAATTTACAAGTTTAGTACTTCTTTACTTTATGCAATCAATGATAAAAATTGTTGTACCTTATTAACTATGTTAGATACTTATTGCTGCCATAATTATCAACATAAACTTAGGGCAATGATACGATTTTACTGGCTGTAGAACTTGATGTTCATCTCCCTAGGAGAAAAAAAGTTCCCTTCTGAAAGCTTTAGAGAAACCACCTCCTCCTTTTTTCGGTTTCTTGAAGTTTCCTGCATTCCTTGGTTGGTAGCTTCTATCTCCATCTTCAAAGCCAGCAACAGTGAATTGAGTCCTTCGAGCATCATCTCGCCTTCTCTGATTCCTCTTCCACCTCTCTCTTTCACTTCCATGATCCTTAGGATTAATGTTTTCGATCTGCTGACTAGC
This sequence comes from Dasyprocta punctata, assembly GCA_004363535.1. NCBI lineage: Eukaryota > Metazoa > Chordata > Mammalia > Rodentia > Dasyproctidae > Dasyprocta > Dasyprocta punctata. The sequence goes on along the minus strand of RJWM01003371.1, from coordinate 91,911 downwards.
TGCCTTAATCTCAGCTGCAACCTTAATTCTCTTTGCTGTGTAACCTGAAGTGTTTACAGGCTCCAGGGTATAGGATGTAGACATTTAATGGGGGTGGTGCACTACCCTTTGTACTACATTAACAAACTGATCCTTATAGCAACTGGGAAATTTTAATGTGTTTTAATTTTTATTATTTATTCAGGATGAATTATGAGCACAGGAATCGCTGAGCCGACATGTTAGCCCTACTGTAAAGGTTTTGAAACATATGGTCAAATTTGCACCAAGCACAGCCATGATCATCAAATGTCTACTGAAATATTACTTGTCTTTAACCTTCCTTGCTCTCTGAGGTAAATGACACCACCAGAACCAGGTATTCTGCTGGGTGCTGAGGTTTATATAAATGAGCTGACACAGACCCTGCCTTTTGATAAGCTTATGGATTAGCTAAGACAGGCATTAACTAGATAACAGCACAGAAATTTATTATGACTAATTTAGGTGATCCTTCTTATATTTATTTCTGGTTCTTTGTATCTAACTCCATTTCGACAGCTGATTGAGTTGTGCTAAGTCACTAATTATTGTCCAGCTTGGGATCCTTTTGCCTCAGCCTCCTTGAGAGCAGGTTTGACAGGTGTATGCCATTGCACTATGTTTGGCTTAAAACATTTTAAGTATCTCCTTGTCTGTATGACTTTTCACTGGGTTTGGTTACTTGAGAGCAGGGACAATCATTTATTACTAGAATGTCTAAATGAGATCAGGGGTTCCTCTGGAATTCAGACTACTTGGGTCTGGTGTCCTGGATCCAAATGTCTTCAGACAATTTTTTAGCCTCCTTACGCCTTGGTTTCCTTACCTATATAATGGTGATAGTTGTAATAGTTACCATGTAGAGCTGCATGAGGATCAAGTTCAGGACTTGTAGAGGATGGAGAGCAGTGCTTGACATGTAATAAGTGCTCAATAGCTATAAGGTATCATCATTGTTCTAAATCTAGTATAGTCTAAATGTTTGTAGTATCCACTGGACACATATAATAGTTGTTACCTTAATATATAAATACACTTAGATATATTAATTATGAGTTTTTAACAATCATAGTACTTTGATAAATAAGACTAATCTTGTATGTGCTTGGCTATATTACATGAAATTGAAAACTGGATTCTAAAATACATTATTTTATGAACTTCTAAGAAAAACCATTGTCAAGTAATGGTGTAAACTCTTACATCTAACTAAAGACACAATTCTAAAATGCGTCAATATCTCATGTGTCATTATAAAGGAAAATCACTGCCAATTAAACTATGGCAATTTTTTTATTGGCTAGAATTTTTAATTTTACATTTACAGAAAGAAATTTCCTTAAATTTACTTAGCCTTGGATTTGTGTCACACAACACAACCATTAAAGAGTAATGGACCAAGTTCACGCAGTCCCAGCCAACGATGACTACATCACAAATACTGCCTGGCTCAGAGTGATTTAAAACATCTTCAACTGGAAGGTATATTTTGATTTCAGGTGTGAAAATGTGCATGTCAGGATCAATACATTTGTATGCTAGTATGTTACATTAAACAATGGGGGATGCTTGCAGCTTTGCCGAGACCATACTGTACGTGTTTCCCGGCTGATGCACAGCATGTGGTCCCTTAGGTAGTGAACAAGCGTGGTGGGTGAAACACTTAGCTCACACAGCCATCAGTGCATCCATGCAGCAACTCACATTCCCCTTTGCCTCTGTGACAAGTTAAGATTATTTAGAGCTTTCCATCACCCTTGTGAATGACGAAGTCCACTGTGGGGCACTTACAAACAAACATACAAAAACTGCTTGAGCAGTCAAAGACAGCAAACGTATACTCAAGGCCTACTATGTGCCTGCCACACAAAGTTCTGTCAATATCCTCTCACTTCATCTTCCTCGGCTGACAACTTTATGCAGAAGATACAAATATACCCCTTTTGTATATAAAAGAAATGAGTCCCTGGAAGGGGTGAGAGAGATGATCTAGAAACATGTCTTGGAGGGGCTGAGCAAGGTTTCGAGTCCTCATTTGTTTGAATCTCTCTATTGTACTAACATTGTCTTCTGTGTTAGTTACATAGGTTATATCTAAGGAAATACAAAACTGCTTCCAATTTGCTAAAATTAAATTGTAAGGAATTCTTCTGTCATCCTTCTTACTATATAATCCTTATGATGCTTTAAGAAAATGTAGTTTATGACAATGAACATAATTTAAGGAGTAACAGTACAAAATATAGACTTACCTTTTTTTTCTAAACTGAAAATGAATAAAGTCAACTTCCCAAGTATCCTTGCCATCTCCAATTGCCATTTGAAAATGACTTTATATTTTTACTAAGCATTTATAACCTGCTTATTGGAAAAAGAATCCCATGCTTAAAAACAGTTATTGAAAGAACTTCACAAATTAAAAGTAGACATTGTACTCAGGTGTGATGGTGTATACCTATAATCCCAGGACTCTGGGAAGCTGAGACAGGAGGATTGGAAACTTGAGCTCAGTCTGGGCAATTTAGTGTCTTTAAAAGAGAAAAAGTGGGGCTGGGAAAGTAGTTCAGTGTGAAGGCTTTGGGTTTAATTCACAGTATCTCAAAAGATGGAGAGGGGGGAATGTTATTGTAGATTTGTACGTTATAGTCCTGGGGCAATTTATTCACTGGTGTATTTCAGTCTTAATAAATACTTACTTCCATAATTTAAAAATTTACTCTCATAGTACAGATGAATCTGAAGCTATGATTTTCAAATGAATCAGAGAAAAATAGGCTAATAACTTCCACTTATCATTAGTCTACAGGTCTATAGCAATTTGAACAGTAATTAATGTTCTCTTCTTAATTTAGCATATAGACATTCTTTTCTTAGCTTCTCCATTCACTGGTTCTTGGCATCCCTATCACTACTGGCATAAAGCAGTGATTCTTAAACTTAACCTTCTACTGGACTTACCTGGGAGAGGTTTAAGAAACTACTAATGCCTGGGTCTCCCCCCAGAGTTTAGGACTTAATCCATCTGGAGTATGGCTTGTGCATCAGGATTTTTAAAGGTTCGCAAACCATCCCCATATTATTAACATCTGATGTCAAAGTTGAGAACCACTAATATAAAGAGATAATGAAAAACACATCCCTGAGTTTGACAAAGAAGACTGACTTAAACAGCCTAACAGTGACACTTTGGGATTAGCCACAGATTTCAATGAATATGCTGTATCTGTTCATGTAACACGATAGATAATGGAGACTTAGTTACACTGCCAAAAACACTAGGCATTTTATGGATCAAAAAAATAAAACCAGATCATTATCTCATTATAACTCTGCTCCTCAAATTATCTTATTTGTTTCTGGAATTCTGTAACAAATTTATGTTTGGATCACAGCACCAGAAAATCCAACAGTCTACGGTCTTGGGGGAGGGGAGTGGAGTGTGCAGTAACAAGGTTTAAAATTTATCACTTGCCATCTTGGGCAGTAATCCTGGCCAAGTTTCTTTAAAGACAATTTGACACACTAATACAACTTCTGCCAAAATAATCTTTCCAGAGCCAAAGTAACTTTAGGTATGATAAACTGGCCCCAATACATGAACTTATGAGACAAACAATTGTAACAGGCTATCTGTACTGCCGATGTTGCTGTTTGCTGGGAAAACACACGTGGAAGAAGGCAAGATTTCCTATAGCAAATGGTAATGGTGCAGCTAGACTCTCAACTAAATTCTACTCATATGGAGTTTTATAATTTCTAATGTTTCTTCACAGTAAAGCTCTTTATTTGGTTTCTATGGTGATTTAAAGTCACCTCAGTTCTTGTGTTCTTTCTTAAATGTTTTTACAGCTCAAGCAGTATACAAATAAGGTAATTTAAAAGAAAATTCATGATTGGTTGATGAGAAGTGATTACGATGCTGTCAAGAAAGATAAGGTAAGTCACTAAGATGTTTATTACTGCTGTTTCTAATTAGCATATTTACCTCTGGTTCAGATTCTACAACATTATCCATCAATACTCCACTTTACATAGCTCCTTAACATTACGTCTTCTAAACAGACAATTGGCAAATAAAACAGCAAACACTGTGTAAGAGGAAAATATGACCTCTTAAGAGGAAAGTGTCATCTACTGAGACTTGATGTCAGTGAATGAATATTCATTCAAATAAACATCTGTTCCTTCCACAAGCCACTGCAGTAAATCAGTTTTAAGAAGCTGCACCAAGATGAATATCATATCACCTTCCCTCACCTCAAATCAATCTCTTTTGTTTGGATTTTACATTACACCTATTAAACTAAAGCACATTGTAGCTATTTTGCCTGGGTGATACAGAGCCTGTGCCTATGTTCCTGATGTCACTCCCTGATACTGATTTTTAGTTATTTCAGATTTGCATCATTCAATTTAGGTGTGTTTATCAAGTAATATAGTTGGGAATGCTCACTATTGATTCTGATTTGTGGTCTTATAAACAAGTGCTTGTTCTTGTAGCAAATTGACTATCTGTGCACAGACACATACATGCATACAAATGCATTTATATGACCATACACATTAGAATACTGAGTAAGCATACTCAGTAAGTATACTCTAATAATAGTAGGACAATATACACAGATTAAGTTATTAATCCAACCATTATTTATACCTGTCTAGGTACACATTGCCCAAAAATACTGAGAATTTTTCTCGGACAGATTCTTTAAATGACTATTATTTTATATATGCAAATAGTTAAATGCATGAATACGATTTGTCAGTGTATTGGTGGTGTTCACATAAATTGAGAAATTTAAGCACTTTATAAACTACTCTTCAGCCTAGGTTAGTATACAATAAACTTCTTGTTTCTATTAAAAAGTGAAGGATATAATCAATGTTAAAATGTTCCTAAATTTGAGTTAGAGGGTATTTTTAAATGTAAAAGATGCTAAGTTTTCTTATTTAATATTTGGTATCTCTTCAAATACAGAAATGACAGAGTAGCAAGATTTATTTTTCATCATCTTTTACTGTTTAAAAGTTAGTGCACGTTGAGAGACTTGCTTCTGTTAACAGTCACTGACCCGCATGTTCCACACCACTAAGGAGCAATTCTGAAAAAAAAACTTCAATTGTTTTCTTTTAGTGGAAGCAGAGGGAGAGTGAGATGATATATACATTTGATTTAACAAATATAATAACTTAAAATTTAGGTCAACATTGTAACAGCATAAAAGGGGTTCTAGAGAAAGGGCACAAAAGAAGGCAATGCATAAAGAGTTAGAAAAAGGCAGGCAGAAAAAAAATTGCCCAGAAGGACTGCAAGTCATTTCTGATTTTTACAGTGGTTTCCTTACAATTGTCTTTCTCACTGGACACTGTGTGATAGTGAAGTGTGGTGTCAACTTGAATAAGAAATGCCTAACACAGTTCTGGGGTTCTGGGTGTGGGTAACACCAACCAATAGGGTTGTAGCCTCGGTGGGATAAAAAGGGTCAGAAGAAGGAAGCCTCCTTTCTGCTTCTTTGGAGGAGCTCCAGTCTTCATCATCACCTTTGGACACCTGACTCCAGGCGTTCAGTGCAGCCCCTTCAGCCTTCCAGCACAGAACCTGCAGTGTTCTGATATTTCACGGGACTCTGCAGTGAGCGCCAGACTTTCGACTCTTGATTTTTGACTGGATCTTCTGGTTCTCCAGATGGCAAACAGCCCTTTTGCATTCTTCCACACAGGACTCTGCAGGAGGCCATCACAATCCTACCCCTGTAAGTCTTTCTTATATCATATATACAGATACATTATATCTGTTCTTCTAGTGAACCATACCTGATCATACTCTGTGAACCCCACAATCCAAAGAACGTCCAAAGGCTATCCCCCTTAGGATGCCTGAAACCTTATTTTCCACTGGTTGCCAACATCTCCCAGAGTTCTCAATTCTTTCACTGTGAACTATGGAGCCAATGGTTCTAGTATTTCCTTCTCCTTCTTCACATCCTACCCTCTGGAAAGCCACTTCTTTTTTCAGTTGTGACAGAGCACGACAGTCAAAGCATGGGTTCTAGGACTACAGTCTGTCATTTGCTAGTCACATGATCTGGGGCAAATCCACTCCGAATCACTTTCTTCATCTGTAACATTAATATATAATAACAATAGTACCTGCCTCACTGGGGTTTGAGAGCATAACCTGAGTCAATGTATATAAAAGACAGCATAAAAACCAGTAAGTGTTTGCTATATGAACTCAACAAACACTGAGCTCCAGCAGCCTGCGAGGCACTGCCATGCAACTGTGATGCCACAGAGCCGGTGAAAGACGCCAACATCCGAAAGACCTCAGCTGAAAGGCTGATTTCTTCTGAATTCTATTCTCTTAAGGAAAAAAAAAAGAGCTAACTTACCACAATGCGAAAAATAATTCAACGGTTGCTTTTTAACCATGTAATTATCCTAAGATAGAACTCCTTTTCCATCTACTCAAGCAGTGCTTACCTCCTCAGAGCCTGCACTGTGTCTGCGCACGCGCAGGTGCGCGCTCTGAAGGACAAGACATCTACATCCAAACACAGAGCTTTCCCGTTTGTTGAGTGGGTACGCGGTATTTGTTCATTGAATGAGTATATAAATCTGCAATTTACGTGTTCTGGCCTCCTCTTTAATGCAGTTAAGGGCAGTAAAAGCACAATTCCTTGGGGCTGCTTATTACATAAAAATTGAGTAAATGAAATTCTGGCATTGTGCTTTTTGAGGCAGAAAGCTCCTGTTTGGGGACCTTGAGGCCTTCCCTCTTAAGCTCTCCATTATAAACACATCAGACCAGAGATGGTCTCCTATCTCCTGTGACGCATATCCTCTGGCCCTGAGCTTTGTTCTTTAAAATGCATCTGTTAGATTTGTTAGATGAATAAATGAAGTTTTAGATATGTAAATAATTTCTTAAATTTAGTTTGTGGGGATTTGTGTATGTGTGTGGAAGCAATGGCCATAAGTCACAGATTCTTTACAAAGATATTTTTCTAAAGACAAAAATCTAGGTTTTTTGAAAGGAAAAAAAAGGAAGGAAAAAAATCCAGTTTAGAATTGTCTGGACCAGTCTCAGCACTTAGGAGGCTGAGGCAGGAGGATCACTGTGAGTTCAAGGGCAGCCTGAGCTATGAAGTGAGTTTAAGGCCAGTCTGAACTGCACAGTGAAACCTTATCTCAAACACACACATCTCACACACAAAAAGAAGAAGAGGAAGAGGAAGAAGAAGAAAAAGGAGAAGGAGAATAAATTGGATCAGCAAGGGGAAATCTCACCTGATATTAACAACCTTACTACAAATGAAAAAATGACATCAATTATTTTCTTCATCAGATTTAAAACAAATAGAATTAATGGTATTTTTTTTTTCATTTAAATAGGCACCCATAGCAGGGCATGGTGGTGCATGCCAGTAATCCCAGCACTCAGGAGGCTGAGGTAGGAGGACTACCATGAGTTCGAAGCCAGCCTAGGCTACAAAGTGAGTTCAAGCCCTGCTTGAACTACATGGCAAGACCCTGTCTCAAAAAACTACACAACAACAACAACAACAAAACAACAACAACAACAAAGCACATAATAATAATAATCATAATCATAAAATAAATTGGCACCTGGTTTGGACACACAGAAGCTCACATAGTCAAAATAACAGGGGAGAGAGAGAGGTTGTCTATGACATCCTTCATATAAGAAATACATTAAGAAATATATATATATTCAAATTTTTGAAAGTCAAACTGCATTTTAACAGTTAATCAACTCCTGGGGATATGGATGGCTTTAAATCTGTGCCTGACATAAGTTTAGCTTTAAAATATTGTTAGTGTTAAAAAACAAAAGTTGCCAATGGTTAATTTACTCTAACATTCCTTATTTAAACAAGAACATAAATCATTGGAATTCCAGAATTGGAAAGAGCCTTCAGACTTCTTCACTTTACTGATAAGGACCTAGCCTCGAAAGGCTATAACCAGAACCGGAATCAAGCTGACAGCTTTCTGTGTCAATAACCACGAAGTTCTTTAAGAAGTCAAGAAAGCTGGACCAAATAAATAACAGGTTTACTTCCCATCAATCCTTTTAAATTCCTGTTCCAATGAGTCTTAGGTTGATTGATTTAAACTTGTCAGAATTTAGCTTTATAGAACACATAACTTGATCTCATCTATGAAGACATTTTATTATTAAACAAGTTAGGAAAATTTTGTGGCCCAGCTGTATTTTTAAAAAAGAACGTAAGGCTGTAGTCCAATATTCATTCTCTGCTTATAGCTGTATTAGAAATGTAGTGAGACAATGTGTTAATTGTTTTTTCTGATGTTTATTTCAGAGGATTGGGTGATACCAAACAATGTATTTGAATGTACGAGTCTATTATCTTTTAATTTCCCTAATTACTTTGGACTCCCATATGCTTGGCCTGTGCTATCTTTCATGAAAACTGGTACCATAAATATATTAAGCAGTATGAAAAGATCATTTTTCTCTTCGTTGTTACTCTATATAATTTCCTTCAGTTGGCTTTGAGTATGAAGGTAACTGATCATCATTCAGGAATTATTTACTAAATATATACAGTACCAAACACTGTCCTAGCCACAAAAATGAGGTAAGGGCTGTTTTCTCATTTTAATAGAGGGAGAAAAATATTACAGAAACAATTGAGCAGATAAATATTACAAAGTACCTTAAGGACTTTAGGGCAGTCATTTAGTGTCTATGATCCTCAGTTTACTTGTCTTGTACTTTACACATCATTTCTTTGAATTTTAAGTACCAGTATTAAGTAGTCATTACTTTAGAAGCCCGAGTTGAATATTTTTCTCATCTCAGCACACACATACAGTGAGTGTATATTCTTACTGAAAATTATTTATCACTTTCATTTTAACCCACTCATATCATTGTGTGACATTCACTTTATCTGAGTTATTCTGGGATATTACAACCAAGAGAAATTAAAATCATACGCACTTTGACATTTTACTAGGCAGACCTTTGAGATCTTTCATAAATTATGATGAGCCTCTAAAATGAACATGAAAAATAAAACTAAAGTATTACTCTTGACACAGAAACATCCCCATTTAAAAAGATTTTTTTATTCCTTAGTTATAAAGACGTTCAGTGGAATATAAACTTACTTATGTCAAATTAAGGTACTTTATTTGCAGATCCAAATTAAAACATATTGCTCCTTACTGAGTCTTTTCCAATTAGATAACTATTTGTGCCATATAGAGGAGTAGCCAGAATCACAAGAAAGCAAGCTCCTTAATCAAAATGATTGTTTACATATTTCTTCCACATCTTTTATGGATCTTCCCAATCATTGTACATATAATTTTGTTTTCTGAAGCTGAAACATGCATTTAACCTGATTTACACAAGTTACTATAAAGTAAGAAAAATCTGAGTGACAATGTTAAATAAAAATGTCAGTTTAAAAAATAGTATTCAACATCTTTTGTTAGTCTTATTAACTAAGCTGGACATAAACTGACCTTACAGAAAAGGATTTACTAAGGAGGAGTTGATGATAAAAATGATAGTCATAATGCTCATCATCTTATATTCATGTATCATATTCCATCAGTGAATGAGCCATAATTTACTAAAGCATGACCCTTATGTTGGACAGTTTGAGTGGTTTCCATTTTTATATAGTATAAATTACTTTGAGATAAACATTGTCAGGCATATGGCATTTTAAAATATTTTGGATTATTTCCTTAGGATAGATTCCCAGAAGTAGAATTACTAGGTTAAAGGGTATGAACAATTTTATGACTCTTGAAACCCACTGCCAAATTGCTTTCCAAAAATGTTATATCAATTTACAATGCCACCAGCAATATAGGAAAGTACCCTTTTCACAACAGTCTCCCAGGTATTTGGCATGAGTTTCTAGATTTACAAATTTGTAAATTTTGTGGACAAACTGCAGTGCCTCATTTGAATATACACTGCTTAGATTTTTTTTAAAGAGAAAGATGAATACTTTTTATATACAGTTTTCATAACCTCAAATCTCTAACGTCCTTTAACTAAGACATTTTGATAGTTTTATAAGCCTAAATACAACCATATGCAATATATATTAATCCTTTTTGACTAATCTGTTGTTTCAAATTGGTATGTGCATAAATACAGAGAGGGATATTTAAGGATTTCATTTTTGTACCTTGTCAAGTACATGCTTTATCCTGGTTGCTTGCTTGCTTGTTCGTTGCATTTTAAAATAATATATCATAATTCCACTCTATCTACATTAAAAACAAATTATTCTAATTTTTCCAAGAATTGACTTTTTAAGGACTTAACTCTTGATCTCATCATGGGATAAGCTGATGTATGATACAAGGCACGAATCTATGTGATCTTTTCCTATATTGGTAACTAGCTATCTCAGTGTCATTAATTGTGTAATTTTTTCTGTTACAGATGAAGTCTTTTGTTATAGTAGAAATTATCTAATTCTTCTACTTCTTTCCCAGAGCTTATTATTTTATTTAATGTGCAGTCTCTTCACATAGTTTGTTTGGGATTTATATAATGGTCTTTTCTATTTTTTCTTATATCTACCTTAACACTTTGACAAATTCTAAGATAGTATGAACTTTCATCTCTTTTTAATTTATAAAGAACTTAAGACTTGTTAAAGCAGAATAGCAGGATTTAATTTGTACATCTGAATTTATTCACATCTTTCCCCTCATTTGTAAAAGTAGTATTTGCTCATTAAGAAAAACTAGAAAAATATTGGACATAGACGTAAAAAAGGTTATTCATAGTCATCTATATTAGTTAACATTTTGGAGTCTTTTCCTGACATTTTTGTCTTGCTAGTTGTACAAATACGGTATGTATTCACTCAACAGTATTTGCAGAGTACTTATTCTATCATAGGACCTTGCAAAGTTCTAATGTCACAGTGAACAAAATAGGCAAAATTCTGTGCCCTTTAACACTTTATCATAATCTGTTTTTTATATTTTTGCTTCTGAAAGGTTCTTGCCCTAGTGTAAATTACTGAACAATTATGGTGAGGGTCTAACATGGCGAACAACCACTCACTCCTTCTTCCCCTTCGGCCCAAATTGTTCCTTTCCCATTTGCGGGTGAAGAAAATTCCAATCAGTTCCTCAGATGTCATAAATGCCTGCCCCATGGGCCACTTCTGATCAGAGGTCATATAACCCTCTGCCTCTCTATACCCTGTCGGAGGAGAAGGCCAAACCCCGCGGGTTGTGCACCCCTCTCCTCTTCGTGTCCTTTCACCTTCTTTTACCTTCTGCTTCTCTATTGCACCAGAAAACTCTAACAGCTTCTTTCTTGCTTTTTTAATGGCTGCAAATTTTATTGTATGGGTAAGTTAGTTTGTGTACTTCTATTGTTGGACATTTCTAATTTTTTAATTTTACTTTTTCCACACTTAAAATGTTTCCTTACATTTCCTAAAATTGAACAAATTTAGTCAAAGACTGTGACTGTATTTAGGGCTTTTTGATAAAATTTGCACGTTACTTTTCAAAAGGGTCATAACCAACTTTTATTGCTCCTAGATGGGAACAAAGGGAAGGCTAACTAATCTGACAACAATGATTGTAATCATTAAAATCTGTTTTGCTATTTTAATAGGTATTTCATTTTATTTTTCTTTTTTTGACCCCTAATTTTGTCCTTCTTTTTCAGACAAGTTCCCATTATGCAGCCCAGGCTGGCCTTAAACTCACGATCCTCCTGCTCAGTCTCCTGAATGTTGGGATTACAGGCATGTGCCACCACATCCAGTTTAGCTTTATTTTTTTGATAAGTAGGAAGGCTAACATTTTTATTTTTGAGATAGGGGCGGGGTGGGGGCATAGCTTGCTAAGTTGCCCAGGCAAGCCTTGAACTTGCAGAGTACCTGGGATTATAGGCATATGCCACCATACCCAGATTGACATTTTTAATTACGTAAAATAAATTTTTCTTTTAAAATTTCCCAGTTTGTAAATCTTTTGCCTTACTATGGAACTCATATTTTGTCATGTGTGTGAGCTTTATAACAGAGTAAAGACTTGAAAGGCGCCAGGGATGTAGCTCAGCGGCACAGTGCCTGCCTGGCGAGTGTGAGGCCCTGGATTCATTCTTGGTACCAAAAAAAAAAAAAAAAAACAAGATTTGAGAGGCCTTTTGGGTACTTACTCTCCCTGAGAGTTACCTTAAAGAAGAAAAGAAATGATACTGGGTTAGGTGTCCTCGACCTTGAAGGCAAGCCCATAGTTAAGCATCTTCCCAGTGCCAGAGCCCAGTCTCTGGGCTTTCACAGGGGATACAGCGGAGGCCCATGCAGGGCAAACTTCGTGGCCCAAAGACAGTGGGTCAAACATGGCTTTTACACTAAAGGTGGGCCAAAAATTGCCTTCTTGGTAAACCAATACAGTTTTAGAGGTAAAAGGACATCGTTTTATCTCCAGATGACAGGATACTAATGAGGAAGCATCAGAAACAGCCAGAAGAAAAAGACACTGAGAAAACTTATTGAGCGGAAGGAAACCAAATAAGCACCCTTCAATTAAAAAATAAGTTAATAAGTCTTTGCTTTATACCTACTATGTGTGAGGTATGTTGCTGGCTATGGTAGGGGAGTTAAAATCTGTAAGCCTCACCCTAGGTTACATAATCACTCAATTCAGAAACTTCTTAGGTAACTCAAATGATCCCTGCATTCCTGAATACATTGAAGGCTCAGGAAAAAGCACCTCCCAAACTAGACAAATATAAAGGATTCTGGGGTCTGCTTTATAAGGACTGGTCCTTTTTGGTCAAAACATTTGGTGGAAAAGAGAAGAAATAACTGTGGTAATATCTGTTATTCAGTATCTTTCACCATTGGCCCTCCCAGGGCCACATTGACAAGAGGGAATAAAAAGCGAGGGAGAGGGAATAATCTTGTGGTAGCTGGTGTCTGCTTTGTGGTACTATTTTAAGGATACTTCTGGGAAAGTATTACTTTTTTTATGGAATGATTTGTATTAAGTTTACATTTAAATGCCCCCAGGAGTGCCTATGAAATATGGTCCCTAATTTCAAGGACAGATATAGCAAAAATAAGATGGGGGCGGGGGAGAATAATTACAAAACATGGTGTCTGTGAGGAAAAACTTCACCTGAGAAACAATTCATAGCTTAGAGGCCGCTTCTGGTCAAAGTGGTGATGTCACTTTGGAGAGCTGCGAAGTGGAAAGCACGATTTGAACAAACACTTCAGTCAGTTTTTGAATAGAGGTAGCTAGACACTGATACTGTGGGGACAGACTACTGCTCTCCCAAAACTGAGTCACTCACTCTGTGATGACTGTAACAAGATGGGAAGTACTGCTTATGGACAACTATTAAATTCCAGAAATTTTGCCAACACTATCTATATTGTCATTGGCCTATTGATCCTTCCAGGCCCAGTCCAGTGTGCTATGTTAATTCCATTACTAGTTATTAATTGATAGTTAATCCTCTACCCTCATCTGTTTAATCCTTTAATATAGCACTTACTTTGCAGCCAATTTTCGTGATCCACCGCATGTTGAGTTTGCTAAGAGCACAGCCCATATTTCACCTCAATTTCCCAATGTTCAGTGGATCTTCATGACTCCAAACTCGCCAAAGAATCAGGGACTTTCGGGTCAAGAGAAAACTCAGAACTTTTCACACAATGTCCTTTACATATGAGAAAAAGTAAGTTAGAGAACCTATCCTGTGTGAGGTCTCAGAAACTTGACTGAAGTTGAGTTAGAATCCAGTTCCTTTTTTGGCTTCTCTTCTGCAGAAGTTGCTACTAAAACGCAACCATCTTTACCTCCTCATCTCCGGGCCTCTCACTCATCCGATCACCCACCGGCCTTTGCAAAGGCCTCCAGGTTATTATTTCTTTAATACTAAAATTTCCTAAAAGAACTTACCTTTCACATGTAGCACAGATCCCCATGCATCCCAAATCCAAAGTGGCTGGCTGTTGCTGTAGTGTCACATAGTATAAAGTTGAGGGAACCTTCTACTTATCCTATATTTTTACTCACAAGCTCGTCCCACAGTGCCCTTTAGGATGTGGGGGTCGAGATGTCTGTTGACACACGTTTACTTGAGACACGAGAGACATTTTTTGGTGCTCTTCCGGACTAGAATACCTTTCCTTCTCCTCAACCTGGTGAACTTTAATAATCTTGTCCCCTTCTTGACTGAGTGCTCGCACACGGAGGAACGATCTGGCTTTAGTCACACTGTGACTCAACAAATGAAGTTTGTATGCCTCGCACCTGGGGGCACACAGCACTCAAAAAGTTTAGGGAATGACAGTGTCTTTGGAAAGTTACAGAAATATAACTTATTCTTTATAGAGTCGTGAGCAATCCTTTACCAAAACTTTTCTATTTGGAGGAAAAACAGTTATGTTGGCTCCCTCAAGTTATTTTCTTCTTTCCCTTAAGTCTGGTTCATCTATTAAGACTGTCATGCTGCAGTCCTCTGTGAACTCCTCTTTCTCCCAGCACCTCTGCCCCTGGACACTTGTGGGAGAGGAATCCACAAATTCCTTTGAGGCTCCATCACTGGAACAAGTTCTCAATCGCTGGAGAAGGTCTGGGCAGCAAACAGGAAGTTTTCATACTTTTATCTACTTTGTGCCTGGGGCAAAAACTGCAGAGTCCACCTGAGGAGTGCGCAGAAAGAAAGGTAAAACTAAAGTAACCTTCAGCAGCCACGCCGAGGGCTCTCCTGTGTGGACAGCGTGACAGGGTCACTGGGGGGGACCCTCTTTCCAGAACGTCTCTCACGAAAGGATCAGGCTATGGACCCCTCACGATCTCCGCCTCTGGTTTTTCAAACCTTGGGCGGGACATTTAAAACACTGTTTTGGCTTTTCAAGTTTTTAAAGCGTCCGAAGGGCAGTACCCTTGGGCAGCGAGAGTGGCAGCCCCCGAGCCAGAGCTGAGCAGAGGCTGGGCCCCGCGTGACAAACGCTTTTCCCCGCTCGGCGCCCAGGACCCCGGCTCGCCCCTTCCCCGAGCTGGCGTGGGGGGCAGCGGCTGCTCCCCTGGCCCCGGCGCCGGCCTCCTCCCCGCCCCCGGCCCCCAGGCTCCGGGCGCGCGCGCGGGGCCCGGCCGGCCAGGGTGCGCGGGGAAGGTGGCCGCCCGGGGGCGGGTAGTCCAATGGGCAGGCTCGCCCCGGAGGCGGGCTCAGGCCGGAAGCCACCCCGCGGCACGGCGGCCCCGCGAGACGGCGCCCGCGCCCCCGCCTCTTCCCGCACGGACGGGCTTCGCGGCCGAGGGCGCAGGGGCCAGCCCGCCGGTGCCCGCCACGCTCTTTGTCCCGGCCGCGCGCGGGCGGGCGGACGCGTGCGCCCCCAACCCCCACCCCGGGCGAAAGGAGGCGCGGAGAGGAGCGCGCGCCGGGAGGAGAGCGCGCGGGAGCGGCGCGCGCCCGTCCGCCAGGCAAGCCGCGAGCACGCGCGCCGCCGCCCCTCCCCCGCGCGCGCCTCGGAACTTGCTGACTGCGCGGCCGGGAGGAGCCGAGCTGAGGCGAGGCGAGGCGAGGCGGGCGGCGGCGGCGGCGGCGGTGGCGGCGGGAGGCCACAGCGCGCGGGGGTCTCCCGCGTCCCTCCGCCTCGCCAGGAGCTCGCGCCCTCACCCCGCCGAGATCCCACCCCCTCCTTTTTTTTTTTTCCCCGAAGGCGCTGGGCGGCGCCACCCTCCGGCCGGAGCCCGGCACTGCACAGCCCCCTCCGACTTTCAATGTTCCACACTCCCCGGCCAGAGCCTCCTCGGCTTCTTTTTTTCCCTCCCCCCCTTCCCCCCCCAGGCTGCCTCCATTTCCTTAAGGAAGGGTTTTTAGCGCTCGCCCTCCCCCACAGCGTAGCGGCGCGCGAGCGGGCCGGGCGGGCGGCCGAGGTAAGGCGCGGGCGGGCGGGCGAGCGGGCGGGCCGGGGGCGCGGGGGGGCGCGGGCCGGGGGGAGGGGCGGCGGCGGGCTCAGCTTTGTTCGCGCCGCCGCCGCCGCCGCCGCTGCCGCCGCCGGGTCCGGGAGCCGCGCGGGCCGCCGGGTCCGCATCGCCGGGCGGCGAGGAGGAGGCGAGCGCTGCCCGCGGCCCGGCCGCCCTCCCTCCTCCCCACAAAGGGCCGCGGCGTTGCGTGGTCGCCGCCGCTCGCCGCCTCCGCCGGGGGCGCGGAAATTTGTTGCACTTCTTGGTGCTTTGTTTGTTTGTTTGTTTTTCCTCGGGCTTTATTTATTTTTGTGTGTGCGGACCCCCACCGTTTGCGTTATTCTGGACAAAATGTCGGTCCGTGGTGTGAACGTTGAGCGAGGAACCTGGGTGGCACTGGGAGCTTTGCAGAAGGTGCAGTTTGGATTCTGCTTTTCCCAGGGTGGCAGCTTGGTCGTGGCCGGGTGAAGCTTCGCCGCTAGCCGTGGAGACGGCTCGGGCAGCTTGCTTGCTAGTTGGTTTTTTATTTAGAAAAAAAAAAAATCTAAGTGTTGTTTTTAAAAGGCTTTACGTGCAGAGAGGAGGTTTCACCACCTTAAATAAGCATATGGGCGGTTAACAGGATATGTTTTCCTCCCTGATGGGGAATTTGGTAGCTCAGACCAATGTCAGTCTGTAAATATTTAGACGTTATTAGTGACTTTTAAGCATTTTTCAGCGAGATCTGTTATTTACAGTGTGTCAGATGTTATTAATGCTCGTTGCTTAAGTTCCATGGCAAATCTGTTTCATTCCTTCTGAGAAAGTAGACAATTGATAGGTTGTCCAAGGGATGGAAAAAAAAATGTGAGTGGGTTTTCTAACTTGAGTTCGGTGGATCCCCGAACGCTGGTGTTTGTAAGACTCGTCACCTCCCTGCAGCCTTGCAGTACCATGAGATAAGTGTGAGCACTTTGGAAGCCTTGTCATTAAAATACGATTTTAGATGAGTATGTCAGGGGACAGATGCTGTTGGTTTATTTCTTAGGTTTAACATTCTTCCCCACTCCCCTTTTCTCTTTTAAAAGTTTTCCGAGAGATAAGTTCACCAAGATGTCCAGTGATAGGCAAAGGTCCGATGATGAGAGCCCCAGCACCAGCAGTGGCAGTTCAGATGCGGACCAGCGAGACCCAGCCGCTCCAGAGCCTGAAGAGCAGGAAGAAAGAAAACCTGCCACCCAGCAGAAGAAAAACACCAAACTCTCTAGCAAAACCACTGCTAAGTTATCCACTAGTGCTAAAAGGTAATGTTTGAAGGAGAACTAAGCACATTGGTTAGGTTGCTTTCCAGGCAGTTGGATGTTTGTGTTGGTTTTACATCAGTGGCAACAGTTCAAAAATACTTCAGGACCAATTTTATTTGTATTTGAATGAGCTGTCATTCTTTAAGTAACATACGAGTGACCTCACTAGAATTATACTTGTAAAGCAAACTTACTCAGTACCTTGTTAACTTCAGGAAACCTGTCCTCAAGGAGAGTTTGGACTGAAGATCTGACAGATTGTGTCAGAAGTCAGCAAGGAAAATTTGCTGAACCCAAATTAGGTGGCCCATTGGATGTTTCCTTTTGTGAGTCATACTCTTGTTGGGTGAAATTGACACTTCTAGAGATCAGCAGTGTCTCTCTTCACCTAACAGAATGATCTGGGTGATTTCATTTACTAGAAAATTTGTAGATTTATCGTGCATTGGTAGTATTCAAAAGCAGATTTAACATTGTGTTTTAAATTTGCCTGCAGTTTCACAAACAAGCCTTTAAGTCCTTTATCACAGATAGAACTTTCTGTAGTTGGATTATGGTTAACCCTCCTTGGTATGAGGGTAAATAAAACTGGAAAGTAGTCATTTACAATTTTAGGTGTCACTTGACAATTGAAAAGTTTCATTGTCCTTCTGCATCTTGACTCCCAAACTTGTGGATATGCTTGACATGTTAATACTCAGCAGCAGGAGGAACATTTTGTTGGGCATCAGTGAAAGATCATTTGTTTCCTGTTGACTTTTATTTTCTGAGATGCTAAAAAAGGTTCTGTCGCTGGGACTCCATTAGTGAGTAGCAGTAGTAAATATCTAATGGACCTCTAGCAGTTAGGTACAAAATATGTCCACAGCATTACCTAGTACTGTATTGACATTTTGATTTTTATTCATCGCAAGTAAAGGACTATGGAAGTATAAAAACTGCCTAAGAATTGCATTTTCTAGTGTTTCAGAAATACTGTTTTTCTGTGGATTTTCACTATTATTGTACCATGAACCAAGTATTAATAACTTGACAATATTTCCTGAATAGCAGCAGTCTTTGAAATGTTTACAGCTCCTCTCAATTTGTTGTAATCTCATGGAAGAACGTATTAAACGTGTGTTAAGTTTTGAAAGCATCTTAAATTTGAAGAAAGTAAGGGGAACTTCTTTTTTTCCTCTTAACTCTGGAGTGAATATTATCTGTCTAGATATGTTATTCTATTTCCCTACAAATTTATTAAATTTAAGTGCAGTGCCTAAGATCAGAGAAAACAAACAGTTAAATAAGAATGCCAAAATAGGCTTTGAAAGTTTTTCACCAGAAAAGATATTTGTAAATTTAAAACTTTTTTTTGCTAGACAAAACATTATTTAAATGACTAATACGTTCTTGCAGCAGCTTGTTAATTTTTGCCATAGTAAAAGTGACTTGAAGTCATTGTCAAAATTCTAGGGCTTTCCCCTCCTCCCTTTTTGTCTCATTTGCATATAAGCTTGAAAAGAGAATTTCTTTGGTAAAAAGTGTTTTAAAATAGATTTTATAACCTTCACTGAGAAGTAGTGGAGGACTATTTCTCAAATCAGGTGTAAATGACTTACTTATTTACAGTAGCAAGTGAGAAAAAAAGCTGCAAAGTTTCTGTTAAGGGATTTGGGTTATGCCTCTGAGAACAAAGAGGAAGCAGCCATGTTAGCATTACTGAAGGCAAAGCCAGCCTTGCATTTAACTGCATGGTGGTAGAGGGCAGTGTAATTCCCCGTTCTTCTGTAGACTATCTCAAATCCTTTTTGTCTGTTCTCATTTCACTAACAGAATTCAAAAGGAGCTAGCTGAAATAACCCTTGATCCTCCTCCTAACTGCAGGTAAGAAACACATTTTGTTTTGATTTCAAATTGTGGAAAAATATCAGGAGATTAATGTGTTGTCCGTGGGTATGTGTGCAGCAAGAGAAAGCTACATTTGCTTGCTTACAGCTTTGCAGTTCCATTAAACGTAATTTTCCTAGGTGAATTAAATACAGTGGGGAGAAAAATACTGTTTAGCATGTATCCTACATTATGGATTTATGAATATACTAATTACAGCTTCTTAGTGAGATTAGTTTGAATGGTGCTGATTTTTTTGTTGTAGTTCTGTAGGACATGTTTATTCACAAGTATATTGCAGAAACTTCTAAAAAATGTTAAGCTTTAAAGTTATCGCTCATGTGGAATCTGAACTGACCTTCCAAATTTAGAAGTTGCTGAATGTGGTGTTACAAAACGCAAATGCAGTAAACAAGAGTGTAGTCGTTTCTGTTTGATTTATTCAGTAATTTGCCTTAAGGACAAGTTTTATGTGTTAAGCTAATGGTTTTAGTTGTTTTCTAGAGAATGCATTGTTGGAACTATGTAGGTTTCAAACAAATATCCTAATTACTTGGGAAAATTCTTAGCAGTAAATGAATTGGAATTGTGGAAAGAATTAATTTCAGTTGGAACTCAGTAAGATAATTGGTTGGCTTAAGATGCATTGAAAGTAGGTAGTTGATAATTTTTTCCTCAATAGTTTGTTTTTATTTCATCTTACACAGTACTCTGTTTAGTTTTCAATAGTGACTGACTTATAAAATTCATCAGATTTAGAGAGGAGTATTGTAAATAATTTGCATAGAGAGATGTGCTTAAGATAGAGAGTGGCTGCTAGAATTAATGGAGTAGTATGGTTTGGAACGAAAATGTTTTATTGTCCAACCTGTGTTTTGCTAAAATTGTGTTCACTTGCGTTGATCAGACCCATTTGTGAAGTCCACTTGAGATGTAGTAGGGTGCAGTGCATTTGTTTTTTATTGTGTGTGTTAACCAGATCCTCAAAAAGTGATCTGATCCTGGTTTATCCAGTGAATTAACGGTTTTCCTTATAGCTGTAGTCACAACCATTTGAGTTCAAAAAAGGAGACAGAAATGTGAACTAATTATAAACACATAGCAATCCCTCAGATCTCAAAGTATTAAGAGCTGTGCTGTCCAGTAATGTAGCCACTGGCCACATCCGACTGTTTACTGCTTCAGTTGTGGATAGTCTAAAATGAGATGTGCTAAAAGTGTGAAATACACATGGGATTTTGAAAACAAACTACAATAAAAGCAAAAATTTAAAAATAATTATCACATACTGCAATAGTATTTTGGGTATATTAAATGTGCAAATTTCACTTTTACCATTTTAGTGTACTTAGAACATTTAATTGCATATATGGCTTGCATTATGGTTTTGTTGAATAGTGGTGCTTTAGAGAGTAAGTAAATCAAAATATTTCCCTCCAGTGTTCTAAATGATGTGTCAAATCTGTAGCCATTTAAAGAGGTCAAGTTAAATTTGCTCTCTGCAAGAATCACCTAACTTCCAGGGTGTATTCTGATATTTTCCATTACAAAAGATGTAAAGATCTATCAGTTCAAAACTCTCAAATGTTGTAAAATTGCATGTAAGGTCAAACATTTTTAATTTCTGTAAATAGCACAAACCAGTGTGCGAGCAGAAACACCGAGGAGTGTAGGAGACGTGTTGAATGCCCTAAGAGCAATAACCTGGTGTTGTAGTTGCTGAAGAAATCTGCTTTGAATGTTTAACCCAGGAGTGTTTCCACAAGGTCACTGAGGATTCTTTTAGAGGGAGTGGAATCTTTCTATGAGATGGAAAGTTTTGCTTGTATATTCTTCTCGTTATATACCAATTTTGCATTTAAATCCGTGTAATGCTTAACACAGTGATCTAGTCTAGTGAAATAGTAACACCTTGGGTTTGCTGGTTCACAGAAACACGAAACATTCATTTTTGGTTTTTCCTTGTCACAACCTTTGGTGACTGTCAGTTAATGCAAACGACATCTTTCAGTTTTCCTGTTCTTCATTATGTGGATTTCTTGGTGGTTATGCACAAGCGATTAAAGAAGAAACAAGTATAAGTTTTCATAGGGCATTAGAAGTTTTTTCTGTTTTTAATTACTTTGGGGATAGAATTTTTTAATGTAACTCAAATGTAAAATGCCCACATCCTTTTAAGTCTAGTGCTTGTCCTAGAGAAGAATTTGGGATATTGAGTGTTTAGTCGAGGCATTTTAGAATTTTGACAGGTAAGCCTAACTTTGTATTGTAATTTTTGCCTTCATGTCAGATCTGTGACAAATTGCAATGTTTGTTTCTTGATAGAGGCATAAATGAGAATTATAACTTTACGACTGTTGGTTAAAATTTATCAATTTATTCTGCAATTAACAATAGGATTCCAAAAAAATGGGATTCCACATTTATGGGTATATTTAGAATATGTGATTTTGTATTGCTTGTGATCTGTGAAACCTCATACTTTTGATTTTCATATGTGGTTATTTAATCTCAGTTGCATTATGGTTTTGAATATGATTTTTACAAGCTTGTCAAAGTATATGACAGATTTAATTCTTCCTCAGAGAAGAGATAGAAAGTGTATCTGTGTACATTCAAGGAAAAACTGAATGAAATCAGGAAAACTTAGCAAGCCAAAGGAAATCTCTCTTAAATCCTTTTGTCTTTGTGTGCATGCATGCAAGGGTTTTGAGTCTCCCTGTGTAGTGTAGAGTGGCCTCAAACACAAGGCAGTCCTTCTGCCTCAGCCTCTTAGTGCCTAACTGTACATCCCTTCCTTTGTTTTGATTAAAATATTCTCTATAGTTACATAGTTAGATCTAATATTTATGTACACTGAGGGTAATTTTAGGATAGATGTGATTGTTGAATTAAATATAGTCTTGTTTGATTATACTTTATAGGATTATTTCTTTTTCTGATAAATAGTTTGATAAAGGTATTATTTCCAATGATTTGGTGGCGTTTCGGGTTTTAAGTATTGGAGGGCCATGGACCAGTGCATCCTAACTATGTGGATATAATTCTAACTTTTTGGTTTAAATTTATACTCTATATGAACTGTGTTATAAGATATAAATAATACTGTACTCCAGTAGGAGTGAAAGGAATTTATATTACGGGCATTTTCCTGGTTTTACAGAAAGTTTGTGACTGAGAGACCTTTTTCAAAGTTTCTCAAAGGGTAACTTTGTCCTTTTATAGTCACTACTTGTGCAAACAGCAAGTTTTTTAGAAAAGTACTAGCTTTCTAATTTAATCTCTAATTTCTTTTCATATATGAAAAAGTACAAATGAACTTGTAAAAATATTCCTTAACCTGTTTATATTGAATTTGTATTAAAGTGGATAGGGGTATTTGTAGATAATTTTGAAATATGTGAAAGGCCTTATTGAGAGTAGGTATTACAATTTTATAGTATTAACATGTTGAGTAGCAA
Organism: Dasyprocta punctata; assembly: GCA_004363535.1. NCBI lineage: Eukaryota > Metazoa > Chordata > Mammalia > Rodentia > Dasyproctidae > Dasyprocta > Dasyprocta punctata. The sequence continues at coordinate 69,299 of RJWM01003371.1, read as the reverse complement.
AGCCTGAAAGCAGGCACTGTAATATTTGCAAGTTTTGTTAACTTTATTCTTTAAAAAAAAAAGTGTCTAGCCAGGCGTCGTGATGCACACCTGTAATCCCAGCATTCAGGAGGCTGAGGCAGGAGGATTACTGAGTTTAAGACCAGCCTGGGCTACATAGTGAGTTCAAGGCAACGTGACCTACACAGCGAGACCCTGTGTCAAACAAAAAAAACAGTGTCTAAACCAGAAGTTGGCGTGTCTTAACTTGTTCATAAGCCTAATTGTATGAGATGAGCTCCCTCCTTGTGAGGGTTGCTGGCTGACACTTTCCGCTGTTTTCTTGGGTAGGTTAGAACTTGGCTACTTAAGGTGAGCAACAGACCAGCTGCATCTGCATCCAGACAGGTACATTGCAAATGCACCATGATGACTTATCTTAACCAAGAGTACGAAAAATCAGAATCTGAGTTTAACCAAATTCCCAGCTGAATGTTTTGTACTAACAAAAGGTTTGAGAAACCCTGGTAAGCCTGTTTTGAGGTTCAGAGGTGTGCTGTGCCATTTTGGCGTGTCACATACATGTTACATAAGCACGGGGTCTTTTTTTGTCTTTCAGCTTCTTCAGTTGCAAAACGAATATTACAGTGATTGCCTCTCCCATACTGTTGTCATGAGGAGTAAGGAATTAAAATTTTGTAATACTGTACTTTAAATTGGGTTGGTAAAGTAACCAGAGCAAGATAAAAGTAGAAAGGCAGTTTAGCATCTTGCCTCAGTTTTGACATTTTCCTCAGTGCACCAACATTCTACTATAGGAACTGCTTCATCTTAATTCATCATCTAATTATCCAGTACATATTAAGCAGTATGTTTTTATTGTTAGTAAAAAAGGTTCCTTGGAACTTAAATAAGGTTGGCCTGGAAACAGTAGATGAGCAAATACTACATCTCTTTGCAAAAAATGTGTAAGGTTAATGTTACTTATTCAGTAAAGAATGCTATGACTGTCCAGTAAAGTATGAGAAAAACTTTAGATAGGAGTAGTGGTTATGTTTTCCTTCTTTAAATATTACATTATACGAATTTGTGATTTTATTGAGAATGGAATTATATCAGTATTTGTAAAACTCGGACTCGGAATGATACACTTTATCAGTTATCTAAACGTAGCCTGGAATTCCAGGCTGAACAATGACTTTGGATTGGAGAAAATTTATCACACATCCGCTTTTTATTACTTTTTTCATAGTTGCAGTATTTACTGCTACTATTCAAAGCTCATTTAGTTAATATATTTATTTGCTTTTAAAGGAAATGGATAATCACAATAGTTCTCATTATTTCCCTTGTATTTGTCAGTGCAACAGAAGGAATCAGTTCTATTGTGTGACCAAGCACATTATCCAAAGGAGTGATTGATTGAAAATAACAGGTCACATTTTATTAGGCATCTTCTATATTCATACACTATATGGAAAGTAGGTAAAAACTATGAATTTTTAAAAGTTGGTTATTTTGCAACTACACACTGCACGTTCCTTTTTGTAGGTAGCCTTATACTCTTTGAATGTGTTGCTGTAACAGCAGATGGATTCTGTTTAGTTATCAGCAAAATCAGCAAGTCTTGCGTGGAGTACCAGGGCATTCAGGTTGTGAAGGGAGAACATGATCTTCATTTTCTTCTGTACTAGTGTGAGATAAAAACATAAAGCCTCTTCCATATGCAGAGTGATAAAGTTTTTTTCCCTTCCTGTCCATTCTTGTTCATTTTATTAGAATCTAGAAGATGAAATGTCTTTAAATTTTTAATCTTTCTTTTGCTTCTGGATCAGTGATTCTTAACTGGGACAATTTGTCTCTCCCCTCACTCTCCCTGCCTGGGGGACAGTTGACAATACCTGAAGATAAGTTTGCTTTTGAAAACCGAGCCACTACCTTTAGTGAGTACAAGTCAGGGATGCTGCTGTGTATCTTCCAGTGCAGAGAACAATTTCCTGTGACAAAAAGTTGTCTAAACAGAAATGACATTAGTGCTAATGTTGAGAAACTCTGTTATAGCTACTTGTATATGTCACATCTTGAATTTTTGGCAAGTTTGCTTTTGACTGTTTTCTTGTTAGTGACACCTGTTTAATACATTCATTTACACTGTCCTACAAGTTGGTGCCCTGATCCCCTGCCTGTCCCATGCTATATTTTATATATATATATATATATATATATATACATATATATATATATATATCGTATGTTAGCTGATGTATGTTGTTTTTTATGTGAAAGTAAAGGACTGGCTACCATAAGTACCTGCTAAATTACTGCCTTTCGAGGTCATAAATGCTTGCAGAAATATTTTTATTTCTCTTAGGTCTTTTAATTAATCATGCTCCTGTACATTCTTCTAGGGTTACTGAGGTAACATTAAGGAGAAATACCATTGCAGAATCGTCAAAATTCCATTGTACATTGAAGAAAGCTATGACCATCATTTGTGTTTTGTTCTCATTACAGTGCAGAGGTTCCTTGCTTTGTATTGTCACATGTCCACAGTTCTTTATTTCTAGCTCTAGGGGCTAGATGTGTTTGGGAATGCAGCAATTTTCAGATTTCAAAAAAGTCATATGATATAACTGTTGTACTTTATGGAATACCCCCCTACAGTACTCCATATCCATATTAGTGTTTCTCCACGAAGAATTTATCCTATACAGTGTGAATATGTGGGATCACACTAAATGGGGTAAATGAGAACTGCAACTAATTTGAAGTCTATTCAGATTTGGTATTTCTGCAAAATTATTTTGTGCCAAACTTTTAAATAGTAGCAATGCCGCTGCTCTACAGAGATAAGACTACAGCTAAGACTCATGGTGAAAGGGTATTTTATAGTTTTACTTGCTTCTCTTTCCACCTGTTTTCTACCAGTACCAGCTGATTTCAGTTTTTCAGTTGTTATTTTTGGATCATTGCTTTGCTTTTTAACTTGTATACTTAACTAAGAAAGTTTTAAAGTCTTGGTTTTAAAGTTCTTTTCTCTTAATGCGAAACTGTAAGTGTCCATTTCTTTTTAAATTCTGTGTGTATTGGACTTCTTTTCCACTTTGCTTTGAAAGTATTGCATTTTACTTTATTTTATTTTTTTTTGTGGCACCGGGGACCAAACTCACAGCCTTGCACCTGCCGGGCAGGTGCTTAAGCCACTGAGCCAAACTCCCAGCCCTAGTTTTTTGAGGCAGGGTCACACTATGTAGCTCAGGCCAGCCTTGCGCTCCCGTTGTAGCCCAAGCCGGCCTCGGACTCACAACGCTGCTCCTACCTCAGCCTCCCGAGTGTTGGGATTAAAGGCATGCGCCACCACACCCAGCTCTTAAGTATTGTATTTTAATCATTGTATGTATTCTGGATATACAGAATTACACAGAAAATTTATTCTTTAATACTTAAACACAAGACTTGCCATTTTTATGTATGTATTTTGTCTTGCAGTGTTTAAGTGCAATTAGTATATAAAAGAAGATATTACATTATGTTATCTGTGTTATGATTACAAACAAACCTAGAAGAATTAGCAGTTCAATATATGCAGTGTATTTTTCATTTGTATGAAGATCCAGGGACTGTCCTCCAGCACAGAATCGTGCTACTTGTACCTTGTAGCTCTGTCATTTGGAACGTGTGTCCAGGCAAGAGAGTTGGCAGGCCATGTGCCAAATTTAAGTGCTTTGGTCTGGAAATAAGGCATGAATTAGTCATACAGCCTTGACCAGCTGCAAGGTGCCTGAAAAATGTCAGGAGGGAGTATATGTGTGTTCACTGAGAAATCAATTTCCCTGCCAGAAAGGATGTATACTTCCATGAATAGGTGACTTTCACTCTCACTTCAAGAGTAAAAGGAAATAATTGAGTATCAGTTTGGCACTGTACTAGGTTCTACAGTACAATAACCTATTAATACAATATTTTGTTTAATTCTCAAAACAACCTTTATTTTTATTTGGATTTTGAAACTAAGTCTCGGAGCTACTGAGAAACTTGGCAAATGTTATATGTGCAGTGTTGCACATTTATAGATATAGGGCATAAATCGAGGTTTACTTTAGGTAGAGAAAGAAGCATTTTTGGTTTATATAGTACTGCTTGAAAAACCTGGTAAAAACATTCAGAGTTGATTATGGATCTGTAGGTGCACACTTACTGTAAGTGTGTCTCTTTGGTTTGTTTATCTCTCAAAAGATCAAAAATACTTTTCCTGTAGGGTTTTAGCATCTGGCAGTGAGGTGTTACGGTGAGTTGGGGAAAGAAGTGTGTTTCCTTCTTTAGGTTGGGGGTGCTAGTCTTTTTTTCTTGCCTCAGAAGCATTTTCTTTTTAGGCAGTGCTTCCCAAGTTCCAGCTCTCCTCTTACAAGGAAAGGTGAGAGATAGGGGATTGCATATGATTATAATGGAAAAAGTAAATATTTGTTTTCTGCTTTATGGTTTTCTTTGTGTATGGGTTTCTTGTAGGTAAAGGAATAACTTTAAAACCTTCCTCTGCCTTTTTCTCTGGATTTTTGTGAAACGACCCATTTTTATGAATGGTTTTGAAGTTGGAAAAATAAATCTCTGTAGATACTAATTTCTGTGCTTTATAAAGGAAAGCTACAGTCCCATAGGATTTTAGGGGATTTTTAAAGATGTTATCTCAGCAACATGTGCATGTGTTAATCTTTTAATTTTGGTACCAGATCTGATACAGAAAGTTGGCTTCACATTAGGTTCCTCTTAATTTTGTTTTCAGTTTCACAGTTCATTTAAATAGTGGTTTTTCATAAACTTGTGATTTTATACAAAAATTACTCACAGATATTACAAGGATTTGCTTGTCTTTTATAAATAAGTCTCTTTAAGAGGAGCTGGTTCTCTTAGTAAAATAAACCTCAAGGGTGACCTGCCAGGTTTATATAGTTCATTTTAGATTGGTGAAACTAATGAGTTTTATGAATGAAATCTGTGCCTTGCATGTTGTCTAAATGCAAGACTAAAATTAAGTTCTGCAGCTTTGAAGTTTTCGCCTGTTAGCATCTCATTGGTATTATGAAGATACATAGGTAAACAGCATAAGCTTATTTATGGTGTCTGTTTTGGATGTGATAGTAGGTGCTGATTAATCTTGAGGAGCATATTTTTGGGGTCATTGTTAAAAATATCAGTCCCTTCTTTTTAATCCTCAGTGTTTATAGTGGTTTTGATTTTATGGTTATTTGCAACAAATAAGTCTTTGAAAGGAATTAAAATATTGTAGGGCTCATTCATTGTCTCAGGTTTATTAGGCTGCTTGTTTTGGAGGGATTCTGACCTGTCATGCTTTCCAAAGTTTCTTTGCTCCTTCACTGTCCCAGAAAAAAATATACTTCATTACTCTATTTAACTTGTGGCTTGTCTAGAGAAAGACATCTCTAGTTCAAAATTGCTTTTGGGAGTACAGCTCCACATCTTTTGAAAGGCCTAGGGAAACATGAATTTTGTTACCTTTTTATTTTATTTTCCTTTACTCATAAATCATCATGCTGATCCTCTCTTTACATTCATGTGTCTCACGTTTTATAAACACCATCCTTTGACTTTCTAAAGATGATTATTTGTAGTTAGTTTTGACATGTAAAATCTTAATAGATTCTTTACAAATAGATCATTTTTTCCCATAAAGTTTTAGTAGGTCAAGAATCCATTTATTCACAATCCTCAAGAGAATGGATCTCAGAAGACTGTGGCTACATATTTTTTTATGGCTTTCTATCGCTTTCTCTGGTTGCCTCAACTTAAGCACTAGTGACAACAAAATACAGAGGGCACTGTAGACACTGGCTTTATGATCTTAGTTTTGCTTCACTCTAGTTTCTAAGGGTATTGGTTGTTTACTGGATTTGTGATGTATATGGTTGTACAGTAGTAAATATACCTGTTATCCGAAAGAGGTAGAACCTGGCATTCGAAGATATGAACCTCATATTACAGTCATATGATCTGTATTGAATTAAATGGCAATTTTAAGTAGTGTATATCTTTAGTTTTCCTTCTCACTCAAGTCTCTGCCAAAAAATTTTAAAGGCATTTTGTTACATTTTTCCAAATACTTCATGTATCCATTTCTATTAGAGAACTTTTCCAAGAATAATTTTGTTTGTTTAGTTATTGAGACAGGGTCTTGCTGTGAAGTCCAGGCTGGCCTCGAGTTCAGGCTAGCTCAGGCAGTCCTCCTGCCTCAGCCTCCCAAGGGCTGGGATTATAGGCATGCACCACCATGCCCAGCTAATTTTGTTCCTTTTTAAAACCTAAAATAAATATGTTGCAAATGATCACTTTCTCCTTCTGCTGAGGTTTCCTAATTTTCAGTTATCTTTTTATTATGGAGAACTTGAAACAGAAGAAAATAGACTAGGGTGATGAACCTCTGCTTAGCCTTCATCCATTTGCAATAACTGCCGGTCCTCTTTGATCTTGTTTCATGTATACACCCTCATCTGTTTTACTCTTTGACGTTACCTTAGAGCAGATCTCAGTATTATTTCATGTGTATTTTTAAAGATTGAAGACATTTCAGTATATATTTTCAAAAGATAAAAGACTCATTTTAATTCATCCACAGTGTCATTAACACACCAGAAGATTTTACTGTAGTAAATTAGTCATTGTTCAAATTTAAAAATGTCTCATGAGTGTCTTGTCTCCTTCCAAACTTAACTTGAGTCAGGATCCAAATGAAATAGATACATTGTGATTAGCTGACATGATTTTATGTCTTTTAAATTAAATAAGGACTGTTTCCTTTTTAAAAAGTTTTGTAATTTACTTACTGGTCTGAATTAGGGTGCCTTTTGAATTCTTGTGTAGCTTATGTCTTTTTTTTCACATGGCTTCATTTTTTGTAACTATTCTTTTATTAGTATGTTTGCAGTCCATAATGATTACGTTAATTGTGGGGAGTTGATATATGTATATAACACATCTTAATTTTTAGTTCCCCTTCTTCCCACTCTCCACCTGTTGGTCTTATGATGTAGTTTAATATCTTTCTTTATCCTTGGCATGTCTTATAAATTTGGGAGTTAGGTCATGAGACTGGATCACATTAGGCTGAATTTTCTGTTACTTTTGCTTTCCTTTGACAAAACTGCTTCATGGGAGATAGTGTACTTTTCTGTTGGGCAAACATCTAAGACTTGATTTTTTGTAATGTTAGTGGTCCTTGAGTACACTTTTAAGAAACTCTTAGCCTCATCTTCTGTTTACCTAGTCTTGTGTAAGTTACATAGTAAAGGCAGGATCAGAGCATAATTTTTTCCCTTGTTTACCTGGTTTTTCATCCCCTTCTCTTTTTTCTCCTTCTGAAAGCTGAGCTGGTTTTTTGGTATCCTTTTTCAGTATCAGTAACTCATATTTTGTTTCTTTTCAGTATCATTAACTCATATTTTGGTCTATTGCCACTATTGTCCTAATAGAACTCTTTAATTTTAAATAAACTTCAAGTTAAATTGCTTTGGCTTGGGAAACCTTAGATTAATAAAAATTGTTTGGGTATATTTGGTGGCAGAATAATGCAAATGCATGTGATCAGCTTAACCATTGGCCTGGGTATTATCTTGAAAACTAGGATATTCTAGCCACTTCTTTGTCAGTTGTGGAGGAAAAATTAAGTCTTAGCATAAGAACAACTGAAATATCGTCATTGGAACAAGCGTCTCATGTTTTGAATTAAACTGCGGCAGCAAAATAGAATGCAGATCTTTAACACAATCAAATTAATTTATTACAAAAGTTAAAATTTAAAATTAATTCTCTTGTTATCTAAATATCCACCACAAGCAACCCTTTTGTGTTAGGGCTTTTCATCAGTGCACCTCAGGCATTTGGAGCCGTATTGGCTTTGCCTAGAAAGATACCGAACATTTTTGGACCTTGCTCACTAAATGGGAGTAGGGCCTCTCACAGTGTTGTACACCCCCAGTTTCTTGTTTTTCTTTTTCTTTTTTTTTTTTTTGCGGCACTGGGGATTGAACTCACAACCTTGCGCTTGCCAGGGCAGGCGCTTAAGCCACTGAGCCAAACTCCCCAGCCCTGGTTTTTTTGAGGCAGGGTCGCACTATGTAGCTCAGGCCGGCCTTTAGCTCGAGTTGTAGCCCAAGCCGGCCTCGAACTCACAACGCTCCGCCTACCTCAGCCTCCCTAGTGCTGGGATTAAAGGCGTGCGCCACCACGCCCAGCCACCCCCAGTTTCTAAAAGTCTTTATCATTTCTACATGCGAATTATTAACTTAGATAAATTCTACATTGTAATAATAGCAAACCATACTGCTGTAATAAGCCAAATTTTGTATAGCATTGCTTTGATGTGTAATAATATATAATAGTTGGATTTTTATGTAGTCTGTCGTGACCAAATTTGTATTTTTATTGCATGTAATTGTCCATTAAGTAAAAAAATTAAGATACTTTCTTTCTTCCAGCATATTACTTTTTATGCCCCTGACGCTGAAATCTAATAGTAAACTTAGATTCTGTGCATGAGCTTCAGCATGTATGCGTGCACTGCCTCCTTCTCTTGTGTATACTTTTTTATATTTTTATTTTTAGTGAATTTTACTTTATTTACTGGAAACTCTTATTCTTAGTAGAGTTTTTCTGTTAGGTCATTACCTCAAACTGCTTTCCTTTTTCTGTTATTTCTAATTCGTTCTTAGCTTCTACCTTATTCTAAGATTTTTTTGAAACTCATTTGATTTTGTCACATTTTCTCTCATCCATTATATAGCTTCCCATGTATCTTTAGTTTATTGAGATATATGTATGTATGTAACTGGTTCTGTACTTTTCTGTTTTGTATTTCTTTCATTATTGTATAATCTGGTTTTCCTCACCTCTTTTTAGAAAGGTTGTTTGGTAATCTTAGTTGTCAATATTTTGTTTATATGGCTTGTTCTTAAATTTGTTTCGGGTGCCCACCTTATGCCTCTTTAGTTCTAACTTCTTTTCCAACATTTTTGAAATGTCTATCTTACCTTTTCATTACTTTTTAGTATTTAGTGTTTCCTTCTGTGTATGATGTCCATTCATCCTTACGTCTTCATTCTTCCTGCACTGGGAATTGAATCCAGGGCCTTCGCACTGAGCAACTTTTCCAGCTATTTTCTTGTTTATTACTCTTTTTGACACAGAGTCAGACTGTACCTTAGACTGGTGCTCAAACTGACTCCTGCTTCAGCCTCGCTGGTGGGATAATAAACATGCAAGAGCATGTCTAGTTCATTCTCATGTCTTTTATCCTTTCCTGTCTCTCAGAAATCATGTTACATTGCATTACAGCTACCTTTTGATTATGAGTTTCCTAGAAATATTAGGTCCATGAAATTTTACTGTTTGACCTTTATTTTTAGCTTTCATATAAAAACCCTATACTCTAGAAAAAAGTGACTGTTTTCCACCCTCAGTGATGTGAGTACAGCTTGAGTTTTTCTAGGCTTGGCAGCTTTGTTCACCTTTTCTTAAGGACTTTCAGTCCTGTATCTTGTTGTGAAATCATTCCTTAACATGTAACAGAGGTTTTGATATTATTTGATTGACTGTCATGTTTCCTTTCTTCCCAGTTAGACTAAGCACCAGGACTGGGTACAGATTTTACGTTCTTCATATTTTCAGCTTTTAGTATAATACACTTGTACTAAATATAGGAATAATTTAAATTAAAACTTAATTGAAAGAAATTCTGAAATTAGCACCAAGCAGTCCTGCTTTGACTATATACTTTGGTTTTACATTTATTATTGTGTTGGTGTAAATATTAATGGTATTTTTTTTTGCACTTTCTGAAATACAGTAAGTTGTCTGATAAATTATGATATCACCTTATACCGATGCTGCAAATGGGTGGTATTCTGACTGGGCTTAGTGAATCAAGAGATTCTTGTGATCAGCGATTACCCAAAGGAAAGATTGTGATTTAAAGAGGCTGAGGGTAACCTGAGAATGTGCATTTTAAGAAACATAAAGACTTAGGCACAAGTAACCCTGTCATGACTCTGAAAAAATTGTTCTCTGAAGCTTAGTCTTGGTTGCAATAGGGGCACAGTGGGGAAGGGGCTGGGGAAGGTAGCAAACTATTTATCCCCTGTGAACCCGAAGAAACAGTTAAGATCATGTTTCTTAATTTGATTTTAAGAACTATTTGTCAACTTGAGAATCCCTATATGCTGCTTATGTCATAATGCAGAAATCTGTTGATAATAGTATGTGTGGGAGGCATTTACTAGAACATTAAAGCTGGGTGTGTTTGAATGTGCCTTTGATGATTTAATAACATGAAATTTTAGTGTGAAGAGCTATAAATAGAACTTGGTAGCTGCTTAGAATTTAAAACAGTTAAATTAGAATTTAGGAAAATGCAACTTTAGAGGAAGAGTGAGCTCTAAGTAGCAGTTATCCCCAGGTCTCGTATGTTTTTGTATTAAAAGAAGTGAAAGAAAATCTCTAATAGTAGTCCCATCAGATAATTAACAAAATGATTTATATAATACGGGAATTAGATTATTATAGAGCAACTTTCTGTAGTTCGTACTTTATATGTTTGTTACTTTATAAATTTTCAGATGTTTTGTACTGGAAAGTGTTATCTTTTATTCCAAAGAATAAGAAAAGATCGAAAACCACCTTAAAAGTAATTTGAGGCATATATGGTTTAAATCCCCAGGTATCATACCAGTACTATTCAATGACAAATGTGTAATCTCATTGATAAACAAGAGTTAAAATTGTAAAATAAGTAGAATTCATTTATTTTAAGACAATAATCTACACAAATGAAGTTTGTTAGAAGACTTCCAAGAGTGGCTGTTCTTAGTATTCTGATATACCACAACAATATGCCTAATAAGAGAGATTATTGAGCATTTTAGTAAACTCTGCAATACCAAAAGTGTGTATTATGGTGTTTTTTATCCATCAATTTTTTGTTTGTTTGTTTGTTTTTGTACCAGGGGTCGAACTAATGACCTTGTGCTTGCCAAGGAGGCGATTGTGCCACTGAGCTAAACCCCAGCCCTATCCATCAATTTTTGGGTTGTTTCTACCTTTGGGCAATTGTGAATAACACTGCTGCGAACGTTTGTGCAGGAGCATTTGTGGAAAATTCATTTTCATTTCTTTAGGGGTACGTTCCTACGGGTGGAATTGCTGAGTTATGTTAATTTCTCTGTTTAAATTTGTGAAGAATCCCTGAACTCCTTGTCACAAAGGTTGCACAATTTTAATTTCTCACCAAGAGTGTATGAGGGTTCTAGTTTCCCCACATCTTCACCATATTTTTAAAAAAAATTATTACAGCTGTCTTGGTGTGTGAAGTGGTATCTTATTGTAGTCTTGATTTTCATTTTTCATAACAAACAGCACTGTTGGGCATCATTTGATATATTTTAACTGGTTTACAGTGTAAGTGTAGTAGACGAAGTTTCCTCTTAGAATTTACCTTTAACAAAAAAGCCAATATCCTATTTATTAAAAATATTTATGAATAGCCCTTATAAATTCTTAGGGGAAAAAGACTAAGATGCTCCATGTGGTTATGTAATAACTGTAATGTAGAATGTGCAAAGATGTTAAGAAAGAAACAGGTTAAAAGCACACCCCTTTCCCCCCAGCAAAGAACCTTCTTGATGGTATATCCAGCTGATTCAGATAAAGACTGTAGTTAGACAAATAGGAGTTCAGCTCACAGTTTCACAGTCGAGTATCTGTGAAAACTTGTGCAAAGTGTTTATCTCTTCTGTCAGAAATGTGCATGATAGTTCTGTTTCATCTGTCCTCCAGTGTATTAGATATTGCATACTCGATGTAACACATATGTGGTAAATAGCAGTTGCGATATGGAAAAATAGTCATTTTATGAAAGAACATGTTGGAAAATGAAATATTAAAAGCAGCTATGTGAAGTTGTACTTTTTTTTTTTTTGTGGCACTGGAGATTGAACTCACAACCTCACACCTGCTAGGGCAGGCACTTAAGCCACTGAGCCAAACTCCCAGCCCTAGTTTTTTGAGGCAGGGTCGCACTATGTAGCTCAGGCTGGCCTTGAGCTCGCATTGTAGCCCAAGCTGGCCTCGAACTCACAACGCTCCTCCTACCTCAGCCTCCGGAGTGCTGGGATTAAAGGTGTGCGCCACCACGCCTGGCTGTATGAAGTTGTACTTAAAAGTGATTCTGCTATACAATTAGTAAAGATCATTGGAACAGAATAAAGGATATTATACAATAATTGCTTCTCTGGTAAGACTGAGACATTTGTCTTCAGCTGCTGTCTTTTGCACTCCTCTTTCTCAGCATTTAGGCCACATTCATGGCCTAATGTGGACTATAGTTTAGTTGACTAGATGTTCAGATTGAGACTCGGCATATTACTGACAAAGCATCTTTAAAAAATCTCTTAAAGTAGCTTTTCAAAACACAAATGTAAGATTATTTATTAAATGAAATTCAGATAATTGAGTAGTGATTTAAGAAAAATTTTAATCATAACTTTTATAATCAAACTTCAAACATCAAGCTGTTGGGAAATGAGCACACGTGTTACTGGTTGGTTCCAAAACATTCATTCTGTATTAGCTCCAAGTGATGCTAGGTATACCGTAGAGTGCAGTGTGCAATGTCTCATACATGATTGGACCCTGAAGGATAAGTAGTTTTCAGTCCATAAGCAAATCATAAAGGAAATGATTGAAATTGCAATCTGCAGTGTAGGAACTCTTGTGCTTTGTAAAGAAAAAAACTTAAATATAGGAAAAGTGCATCAACTTTGCAAAGACTGTATATTATGCATAAACAAATAGCTCAGTAATACTAATATACTATGAATGGATGAAGAATATGAGTTTGCACAAGCTCTTAAAAGAAATTAGAAACATAGTAGAATGACTGTACTCCTTGGACAGCTTCAAAAACCAGTTGAAAGTTATGAAACAACTATTAAGAAAAAATCCTGCAGATTCTCTTACCTTGGATACCACAGTTCTTTCAAGCTGTAGAGTTGTATGATTTCGAATCATTTAGTGTAAATTAGTGTGAGGAAATGAAAGAAGATAAAACGTATCACCTATTTAAGAAGGGCAGAAGACAAATACCAACATAGCCTCCAAAAAGTTGACATCTTACATTTTAAAAGTACAATTTAAAAATTTTAAATGGCCAGGGAGAGAAACATGTTTGTCTTGAATTGGAGTCTAACCGCCCCCTCTGTTCTCCACTGTGAAAGTGTAGGGTGAAGAAATAAGAAGTGCAATTAAAACAAAAGAAACAATTTAGAGAAAAGGTGAGTTGATAGCACCAGCAAGTAGATTTGCTCAAGCACAAAAAAGAAATACGTGGAAAAGTAGAGGGGGGAAAAATAGATTATAAATCTGAAGTGTCCCAATGAGCCCTCTTAAAGGTGAAGGTAAGGAACCTGTTGTGTAAGGGCTATAGGAAATCTGTGCAGGGTATTGGAAAGAGAAATTGGAATTTAGAAATTAACAAATTACCTGTGACCTGAGCTGTGGTGGTTAAAGAGACATTGGTAACTGACAGATGGGTGAACGGGGTAGGATGACAATCTGGATGCAAGTCACCTTTCAAATTTGTTACGCTGTTTTCGGGTATGGATGACAGGATTTAAATTTTTATTATTTGATACTCTAATAAGATATGCCATCCTCACTATTAAATATTTTGTGAATGAAAAATATGTATTTATTCATCTTTTTGTGCATTAACAATGGAAATTTGCTAAGAGGCTGTACTTTTCCAGCTGTTGCACATGGATTGAAAGGCTTTCAAGTTTCCAGTTCCAAACAATATATCATCATAGTAGATGTTAGCTGGAAATGTATGTGGTCTTTCACACCTAGAATTTGTAGGGTAGTGAAGTTCTAGAAGTTAAGTTGATTTATGTTAGGTGTACTGTTTTTGTCACTTTCCTCTTTGCTGGGACAAAAATACTTGACATCTTCAACTTAAAAAGGAGGAGAGGTTTATTTTGGCCCACAGTTTTAGTCCATGATTGGCAGGGTCAGGTATAAAAATGGCATAGTGGAAGGGCCTGCTGTGGAGGAAAGCTGCTCATGTCATAGTATTCAGGAAGCAGAAAAAGAGAAATGTTCTGGGGAGGAAGGTTCCTGGAAGGGAGATACACTCTTCCTGGTGATGCCCCCAGTAACCTGTCTCCAACCATGCCCTACCTACTAACAGCACATTTAACATGTTTAGTATACTGCCCCCATGATCTAGTCACCATTCAAACACATGAGACTTTTTTTGCGGCTATCCCAGATCTAAATTGTAACATTTGCCCCCAACCACCAGAACTCATGTGCATTTCTTTATGCTAAATACCTTTAGTCCATCTCTCTCTCTCTCTCCTTTTTTTTTTTTTTTTGCGGCACCAGGGATCCAACTCACAACCTCACGCCTGACAGATAGGCACTTAAGCCACTGAGCCAAACTCCCAGCCCTAGTTTTTTGAGGCAGGGTCGCACTATGTAGCTCAGGCCCATCTTGCGCTCGCGTTGTAGCCCAAGCCAGGCCTCAAACTCACAATGCTCCGCCTACCTCAGCCTCCGGAGTGCTGGGATTAAAGGCATGCGCCACCACGCCTGGCTTTAGTCCATCTCTTAAGAGTTGCTCAAGTCTTCAAAGTTCTAGCATTGCTGAGAAGTCCAAGTGCAGAGTCTCCTTTGAGATTCAAGGCAAACTGTAGCTTATAAAAGTCAAAAAGAAAGTTAAATACTGCTGACATATGATAGCACAGCATAAATAGCCCCATTTCAAAAGGGAGAAATAGGGGGATAGAGAGAAATAGTTCCAAAGCAAGACTGAAATCCTGCAGAGCTAACATTAAATCGTGTAATTCCATGTCCAGCACCTAGGACATACTGTAGCTAGATGTGAGCTTCCAAGAGGCTTGGGCATTTGTGCCCTCCTGCCTTCTCTTTTGGGCTCACTTTGCTCACTCCATATGGCTTTCCTCAGCAGGCAATCCATATTCCTAGCTTCAACTTCCTAGGGTCTTTGCTGCACTTTGGGCTTTCCTCTCAACAAATGTACTCACTGCCCTCTTGGGCACACTGCCTGACTTCTCAGGTCTTTTTCCAAAATGTGAATGAAAGATTCCATGACTCCGTAACACTTGCATTCTACATGCCCATAAAATCAGCATCTTGGTTAAGATCTGCTGTTAGTTCAGCAAAGCCCCTTTGGATCATGGCTGCTGAGGCCTCTGCATGCCTGAATGACTGAACAGTGAGAGTAGAATCCTGGAGAACAAATTTCCTAGGCAGCCCTTCTGATCAGGGCATCCTGAAGTCCCTTCTCAAAGCAGTCTTTCAAAGGCATTTACCTTTACCATTTTACATTCCTGAGACAAAGTTAAGAGTGAAGTCTTGGTATTTCTTAAGATACTCTCAAGGCATCTTTCCTATTTTCTTGATGCAAAGTACATGGATTTGTAATACTAATCTTTTTAGCAACTACGTTCTCCTTTGCTCAAGCTTTGCAGGAGCTTCCCTTTTGGCAAAACTGAAAACTTTTTAAATGGGGTTTTTACTCTTGATTCTTAGTATAAATCTTGCTAAAAGTCACTAGTAGTACCCATACTGCAGGTTGAACATTGGGCTGTTTTGAAGTTACCTCCACCACATTAGTCTGCTGTCCTTAATCTCAGACTTTTGCACAGTCTCAGGACATGAACAAAAGTGTAGACAGATTTTCTGCCAGAGTGTAACACATGTAGCCTTCAGCCTAGTTGCCAGTCTAATGCTTATTCCCAACCAAAACCTTCTGAGCCAGATTGTTACTGTCTATATTTCTAAGAGCATTTTGGTCTTCTGAGCTCTGACCAGAATCTCCCATCAAGTCTGACTTACAGCATGCTAGTACTTCTGTAGCTGCTATCTCCAAGCTTTTCAAAACTCCTTTGCAAGCCCGTTCCCAAAGTTGAACCACATGGTTATGTATAGTCAGGGTGGCAGTCACACTTCCAGTACCAATCTGTGTTAGTCATTTTCTCATTGTTGGGGTAAAGTATCTTACTTCTGTAACTTAAAGGAGAAAAGGTTTATTTTGGTTCACAGATTCAGAAGTTTCAGTCCATGTTTGGCAGACTCATGCAGGAATGGCTTGGTGGAAGGGCCTGTTGCAGAGAAAAGCTGCTCACATGGCATTCTGGAGGAAGAGAGGAAAAGAAGGAGCTGGGGAGGGGGAGATAAACCTTCTAAGTCCTGCTCCCCATGACTTGCCTCTAAACAGGCCTCACTTCCTAATAACACTCTTCTCTGCTGAATTCACCAGTGGATAAATCCACTGATGAGAACGGCACCTGTTTGATCCCATCACTTCCCAAAAGCCCAGCCTTTGAACGCATGAGTCTTTGGGGGCAGATCTAAGCTATAGCAGTCTACCAATCCCTGTTGGAATGAACTTGTTTTAATGGAAATATGCGTTATTTGTTGGCTGCATAGTAGAAGCATAAGGACATTACTAACAATATAACTGTCTTCATGTCTACTTTCAAGTATAATATGTATTTATTAGTGTGTATTTTATATTACTTGCTGCAGTGTCATGTTAGTAAAACTTCCTAATGGATTGTATGACTATATATGGAAGAATGACAGGAAATGCAGTGCTTACACTGGCAAGTACCTACCAATTCATAAGACCTCTTTTGCATTTTTTTTAAAAACTAATTTAGGAGTGATTACAGAGAGAGCCTTTTAAGGTCTTAGATTTAGACACCATGATTTAGGAGGGTTGCTTTCCTTTGTGTGCAGATTCCAATTTTCTAGAAGTCAGATTAAGAATTTAAACCATAAATGAAGTTAATTTCAATTTTTAAGTCAAATATCCAGAATTACTACTTTAAACATATAAATAAATAATATAAAAATTAGTAATGAGAAAGCTTTATCTTTTTGTATACTATCTTTGAAGTCTAGTGTATATTTACACTTAACAATACATTACAGTTCAGGATAGCTGCCACTTAAGTTCTTAAAATAGCAGTATGTAACCAGTGACTACTGTATTAAAATATGTGCCCTGTGTTCTTCTACCTATAATGATTTTGTCTTTTGTTTTTTCCTGATACTTTTTATTGTGCATGCATTTCAAGAACTGGGAAACACTTTAATTTGGAAAAGGAAGATCAACAGCCTTGCTTCTTAGTAATTTGGTGTCAAAGTCTCAAAGAAAGCTATATATGCAGTACAGAAATGCAGTCTGCTTCCAAAAGATTTTGTTTTGAAGCATGAATCACTTTGTCTTCTTTTTATTATTGGCATCTTCCGTAGCACTGTACATGCATACTTGTTTTGAAAGAATTCTCTTATTGAGAATGGAGAGTATCTCTTATAATCGTTTTTGTGATTGAAAGTATATTTGGCTTAATAGGATCCTAGTGGAGTTAATTTAGTAGAGTTTATATTGGAGAATATATTTTCATTGGTGTTCTAAACTGTCATTTATTATCCATTTAATTTTTTATGTTAACACTTCTCAAGCAAACATGAGCTAATAGTATATTTGTAGTTCTCTTGTTATAGGTAAACTAGCCATTAGCAATATTCATGTTTCAGACAACTGCTAATAAGCAGATGTGTGTTCCTACTGTGGGTATTTCTAGAATCCTTTTGCAGATAACTTTAAATCAAGTTAATTGTGTCTAAGAACTTGTTTCCAGGGCTATATTACTGCCTCAAGATAGCAAATTAATCATTTAATTACAGTTGGACTTTATTTGGTGTAAATGAGACATGATTAGTTTCTGGTTTTTTAGATTTTACTCACTACCTTAATGTCACAAGTCAATTTGCTGTTTTTGAACACTAATTTTGATCATTAGAATATCCATAAAATTAAATTTGTTTGCTCTTTTGAAGGCTAGTGTTTGTATTTTAAATCTTAAGGCTGACTGTCTTACAAAGAAAATATTTTGAAAAGGAAATAAAGCCTAAGTCTTTGTATTCGTATACAATGTAGTTCCATACTGGCAGCCTGTAAGACAAACTCAGCACTGTTATTTTTTGTTTGTTTGTTTGTTTGTTTTTTGTGGCACTGAGGATCAAACTCACAGCCTTGCACCTGCCAGGCAGGTCAGCGCTGTTATTTTTAAAAATTGACTTCAAATGCCTGTATCAGAACTCTTGGTGAAGAGATAGAAAATTCAAACCAGACTGGCTCACATAACTGAAAAGTTTGGATGTATTTGGTCTTCAGCATGCCATCAGTATCTCATTTATATATATATTTTTTCCCCTAGCTCTCTTCCTTGTTATTTGACTCCATTTTTACTTTTTCTCCTTGTAGTCATAAGTATCTTCCATCTACGTTCTTCATATTGAGGTGAATTGTGAAATAGTTTGAATCTTGGCCACAGTTTTTTCATTTGAAGTCTGATTTTATTGAGTTCATCACTGTTGAAATCATACTGAGGTGAGGCAATGACTGTAAAATGTTCTGTATATGTTTCATGACTAGGCCATTGTTCTGTCTCTGAGGTTGAGGTGACATCAACTCCCTTAGAAACAATAAATGTTACTACAAGTGAATGAAACTGAATACCAGAATCAGTGTGTGCAGTATCTCTTGTAGTGACAGGCATTCTAGTGTTCACCTATCCTTATTGTAATGGCTTAGCTTATATTACCTCATTAATACATTACAGACATTTGGTGATTCCCTGGTTTATAGCTTTGTTAATGAATCTGTTATGGTTATATAATCATTTTTTCTATTCCATTTAATAGACTTACTTTTATAATTTTTTTGAACATCTATGTCCTCACTTTTTATGAATGTGAAGTTATATTTGTTGACGTGCAGTGGCAAAGATGTTTAGAAAAGATTTAATTTTTGTCTAATAACTTTTCTAAAATGAGTTTTCATACTTGTTAAACTGCAACTGAAAGTTTTGAACAGCTTTAGAGGAGCCTAAACCCAAGACTTCAGCTCATGCATGTAGTTAGAACGCTAAGGCAAGAACTAGCTGAAGACTGAGAGACTGACACCCATGGAGTAGAGAGGTTGAGTGTTAAAACGCAGTTCCAGTATAGGGAAAATCCCTGACAGTATTGTCTTGCACTGGCATTAGTTTCAGAGGCTGGGGTATGCTTATATATTCATGTCTTCACTGGTGTCACAGGTCCACCTCACAAGCCACTGTATATATATTTGTCCATACGTTTGTGATTTTAGATTTCATTGGCTTTCCCAGAGTCCATGAGGGCTAACACTTCTGGGGCTAAGGTGACAAGATAAGCTACATGATTCCTAATTAAAATTGAATTTCGAATCAAAGACTAACTTGTTAGTATAAATCTGTTCCAAGTATACATGAATGTACATTTATAAGCATAATAAATATTAAGGGCATACTGTGTTACATATTCCTTGTGTATCTCAAATTCAAACTTTACTTAGTGTTCTGTGTTTCACTTCAATTAAATTTTTTTAGGTTATTGTAGGCTAATAAATGGTTGTAAAAATTCTTCAGAGAGATTTTCCTGTATTTTTATTTGCTAAATTTGGTAATCCTATCTGAGTTTATGACAACTCTACCCCAAAACATTTGTGTTACGTAAAAAATATAAACCATTGGGGGCCCTCTGATACTTAGAAAAGATTGAGTTTTGAGTGAGTAATCTTCAAGGTAAGACACTGCTTGACTTTAATATTTCCAAAATTTCAGAGTAAAGTTACTATAAAAGCCATGTAGAATTTGTAGTCATTAATAATCTAATCTT
Source organism: Dasyprocta punctata (assembly GCA_004363535.1). Lineage (NCBI taxonomy): Eukaryota > Metazoa > Chordata > Mammalia > Rodentia > Dasyproctidae > Dasyprocta > Dasyprocta punctata. Next base: position 49,523 of record RJWM01003371.1, on the reverse strand, counting down.
CATTTTACAAAAATACTGTATGGGAAATTTTAGGAAACAGTTGTCTAATTTAACCGGAGGCATCTTTGAGCAAGTAGTATGTTGAGCCAGGCAGTCTCCGTCCTATTTCATCCTCTCATTCTTCAAAGTTCTTTCAATCATCTTGACCTAGATTTGACAAGATGTGTAAAATCTCTTTTTTCCCGTAGTTTGTGGTGACTTCATACTTGTGAAATTATAATCTGGGTAAGTCCCACCAGCCTTCTGAGTAAGATGAAAAAAAGAAAAGTGACCTGTTGTGTTTTTATAGTTGTCGAATCTAATTTGAATAACTTTCTTCCATCTGCTGTCCCTCATCTTGACAGTAGGTGATGCAGTATGCAAAGAAACTTGGCCTGCTTGTTTGCCACACAGGTAGTCAAACTTAGTTATTGCTCCCCATTGGTAATCAAACCTTGTTGATACTTTTATTTCCTTCTAAAGAGAGTAGACTGGACTGAGGGAGAGAAGGGACAGCATGGAACTTAAGGAGAACTGAACTCAGGTAAAGGGATTATCTTTGTTTCTTCATGCTTGGACTATAATAATATATTTGTTCTCTAATGAAGATGCACATTGGAACTGGAATTAATTAGCCCGTTTGGTCTCCTGCTATAACTGTACCACTTCTGGAGGAGCTCTTCATCATCATACTCATTCTGCTAGCTCTTACTAGGAGGCAGGACTGAGAGTAGAAGCTGGTAACCCAATAGAGACACAGGATTCTGTCTACCCTGTTGCTGTCTAAAAGCTTTCCGCAATAGAAATGTTTGGTATCTATCATATGTGGAAATCGAGCACTTCATATATGGCTAGTGTGTATAAGGAACTGAATTTATAACTTCATTATTAAAAAATTTAATAGGCACATATGGCTGGCATTGGATGGAGTCTTGAATCTTTATCGAGGTCTCTGCAGCAACTAAATAGTTTACCCTTGTTCCTACAACTCCAACTGCAACTAAAACCAAGAAAGACAGTATTTTGTATTCTGAATCATATATGCAGTCTGGGTTTTAGAAGTAGGACTTGATGAGTATTAAGACTCAAATCAGTTTAAAGTTTGGCCTTGGTAATAAAATTACCTGTTGTGATGTTAAGGGAATCTCTGCAGGACAAGAAGATGTAATTGGTATACTTTTCAGGCAGTTACTTTGCAAGCTCTGTGTGCATGCTGTGTGTGTGTGTGTGTGTGTGTGTGTGTGTGTGTATGTGTTTGTGTCTGTTCTAAATGTGGTTTGCCTGGATGCTTTGATTTGCAGATAACTGCTATTCAGTGATTACTGTGTGCCAGGCATTATTTTAAGTCTCCAAACAGTTTTACGAATATTAGCCTTACTGTTGAGATGAGAAAACTAAGGTACAGAAAGACAGAGTATTTACCTAGGGACAGATGGTTGGTGAAATGAAGACCTGAAATCAACCATTTGGCTCCAGAGTTTATGTTCTGAACTGCTATCCTGTACTGGTTTTACAAGTTGTTTTAAAACAATCATAGATGTTTCATTTGTATGTGTAGCAGTACTAAAGGTGGTTACAGTACAGCAGCATAAACTGTTCAGTAAAACAGCATATACTATTTATATAAAATAGTTAAAAGTAAAAGAATGGTTATTTCTTTCAACCAGCTCTTTCACTCTTGCCTTGCTCCTTTAGACTGTCTACTCTGAATTCCTCTGCAGTAATTGTTAATGTAATACTTGTGTAGAGTTTTTCCTAGGCGTATACTATTTTTGATGTTAAGAGATTGGGCACATTTCAAGTCAACTGAGATTTAAATGACCTTTTTTACTATCTGTAATATCAGCTTTAAATTATTAAATTGTCTTACTCTATTCTTTTGTCATAGTAAGTACAGCTGCTTGATATCTGTGAATAAATAAGACTTCTTGCAGGATAATAAATACTACTACTAAAGTATTGTGAAAGTTTCTTCTGACTGCTTACTGTACTCTAAAGTGCATACTAACTACTTTAGAAAATGTAACAAAAATACTTTTAAGGTTTATTGAAACCTAGAATTGTAAAAATGTTAATACATTGGCATTTAGCTAATTTATAGTATTTCTCTTTTTTAAAGTTATACTTTAATTAATACATGGTAATTTTATGTATTTATGGAATACAATGTTATATTTTAATACATGTATGCAGTGTGTAATCATCAGATCAACATAACTGGCATAGCTTGTCACGTACAGCATACATAATTTCTTTATGTTGAGAATGTTCAGAATCTTCGGTGCTAGTTGTTTTGAAGTATTTAAGTAACTGTTGTTATCTGTAGTTATCCTACTGTGTTGTGGAACATTAGAAGTTATTCCTTCTATCAGGCTGTATCCTAGCACTCATCAACCATCCTCTATCCTTTGGTTTCCCATTCCCCCCTCTAGGCTCTGGAAACTGTTCTCTTCTCTATTTCTTTGACACCAGCTTTTTAGCTTCTCTGTATAAGTGAGGACATGGAGTATTTGTCTTTCTGTGCCTGACTGACTTCACTTGACATAATGTCCTTCATCTCCATATTGCTGCAAGTGACAGAATTTCGTTCTTCTTATGGCTGAATAATATTTCATATATGTATACCACATATTCTTTATCCATTCATCAGTAGATGGATATGTAAATTGATTCTATTTCTTGGCTGTTGTGACTAAGATGTCTGCAGTAAGAGGTCTCTGAACATAGTGATTTCATTCCCTTTGGATAGAGACTCAGTAGTAGGTTTGCTGTATCATATGCTAGTTCTATTTGTAGTTTTTTTTTTTTTTTTTAAGTAGGAAACTCCATACTGTTTGTTGTAATATCTGCCCTAATTTATACACTTTAACAGTGCATGGAAGTTCTTTTGTCTCCATACTTACCAGTATTCATCATTTTGTGTCTTCCTGATAAATGCCATTCTGATTGCAGTGGGATATTATATCATTATGATTCTTTCTTGCACTTCTCTAGTGATTAGTTTTATCAAGCATTTTTCGTACACCTGTTGGCTATTTATAAATACTATTTTGAAAAAGTCTGTTTATGTTATTTATCCATTTTTGGATTTTTAAATGGATTATTTGTATGTGTGAGTCATTTGAATTCCTTATATACAATATCCTAGATATCCCTTGTTCAGTGCATAGTTTGCAGATATTTTCTCTCATTGTCATTCTGTTGTCTCTTCACTCTGTTGATTGTGTCCTTTGCTTTACAGAACTGTTTACTTTGATAAAATCCCATTTGTGACTATTTGCCATTGTTGCTGGTGCTTTTTTTTTTTTCCTTTTTCTTTTTCTTTTTTGGGGGGGGTGGGCAGCACCGGGGTTTAAACTATCAGACAGGCGCTTAAGTCACTGAGCCAAACCCGGCCCTGGTTTTTTGAGGCAGGGTCGCACTGTGTAGCTCAGGCTGGCCTTGTGCTCGCGTTGTAGCCCAAGCCAGCCTCGAACTCACAACGCTCCTCCTACCTCAGCCTCCCGAGTGCTGGGATTAAAGGCGTGCGCCACCATGCCCAGCTTGTTGCTGGTGCTTTTGAGGTCATATCCAAAAACCCTTTGCTCAAATAGGAACTTTATTCCTATATGCTACTATTTTCATATGTAGTTTCTTGTCTTACGTTCAAGTATGTGATCCAGTTTGAGTTGATTTCTTGTGCAGGGTGAAAGAGATAGAGGTCTAGTTTTCCTAATGCATATGAATGTCTGGTTTTTCTAGCACTGCTTGTGGAAGATGTGTACTCTTGCTTTTTTTTGTCAAAAATCAGTTGGCTATGAATATATGGATTTATTTCTGTGCAATATATTGTGTTTCTTGGTCTATGTGTCTTTTTATCCCATCCTGTTTTGGTTATTATCACTATGTAGGTTGTTTCGAAGTCATATTGTAATGGCTTCAGCTTGGTTTTTTTTGCTCAAGATTTCTTTGAATATTAAAGACTTTGGTACAATACAAATTTTGTGATTGATTTTTTTTCTGTTTTTGTGCAGAAAGTCATGGATATTTTGACAGGAGTTACATTGAATCTGTAGATTATGTTGCGTAGTATGGAAATTTTAATAACATTAATTCTTCTAATTCATGAATATGAAATGTCTTCTGTTTTTTTGGGGGGGTGTATGCTCTTCAATTTTTTAAATCAGCTTTGTAATTTTCACTGTAGAAATCATTCAGTTCCTTGGATAAATATATTCTTAGGGTTTCTTTGGTAGTTATTGTGACTTGAATTTGCTTTCTTCATTACTTTTCCAGCAATTTTATTATTGATATATAAACAGCTTCTGATTTTTGAGTGATTTGTGTATATTGCAACCTTGCTGAATTCATTTATCAGTGCTTAGATTTTTTTGTTAAACCTTCAGATTCCATGTATAAAAATCATACTGTTGTACAAACAGGGATAATTTGACCTCCTTTCCTATTTTGATGCCTCTTTTTATTCTTTCTCTATTGGTGTGGGTAAGAGTTACAGTACTGTATTGAATAAGAGTAGTGAAAGTGAATATTCTAATCTTAGACAAATCAATTTCACTTTCTCCTGATTCAGTCAGTATGCTGTAGGTTGTGAGTTTGTCATATGTAGTCCTTGATGTATTGTGTTGAGGTACATTCCTCCTATTCCCATTTTTTGTGTTTTTATCATGAAGGAATGTTGAATTTTATTGAATATTTCTAAATCTGTTGAGATGACTATATGGTTTTGATGCTTCATTTGGTTGATGTGATGTATTGCTTGCTTATTTTTGTATCATCAAGCCATCTTGTGTCCCTGGGGTAGATTCTGCTTGATCGTGGTGTATAATCCTTTTTCAATTCTGTTGGACTTGATTTGCTGGTATTTTGCATTCATCATGGGTGTTGGTCTGTAGTTTGTTCTGTGCGCGCACGCGCGCGTGTGTGTGCGTGTCTGTGTCTATCTACACGTGTGTATCTCTGTCTGGTTTGGTATGCAGGTTTTACTAGCCTCATAGAATGAGTTGGGAGCTCCCTTTCAGTACTACAGTGTCCTTTGAGATGAATTATTTTAGTTTCTTAAAGGGCTGGTAAATTCAGCAGTGAACCCCCTCAGTGTTGGACTTTTCTTTGTGAAAATTTTTATGATTGAGTTAGTATCATGGTGTGCACAGGTTTATATCTTTCTTCATGGTTCAATTTTGGTGGGATATATAAGTCTGGAAATTTTTCCATTTCTTCTGTGTCTTCCAATTTGTCAACATGTAGGTTAAAATAGTCCCTAGTGTTCCTTTATATTTCTGTAGTATCAGTTGTAATATCTTCTTCTTTTATCCCTGCTTTTATTTAGGTCTTCTGTTCGGCTATTCTAGCTGAAGTTTGTTGGTTTTGTTTGCCTTTCAAAAAACTGTTTCATTGATTTTTTTTTTTTAAAGTCCGTTCATTTATCTCTGTTCTAATCTTTGGATGGTTCTTGCTTTTCTAGGTCCTTGAATTGCATCGTTAGGTTGTTTATTTGAAATCCACTTTTTTTTTTAATGTAGGAGCTTATTTCTATAAACTTCGCTGTTACTCTTGATTTTTGGTGTACCTCACCAGTGTAACTTACTTTTTTTTTTTTTTTTTTTGAACTAGAGATTGAACCCAGGTCCTCTTGCATGCTAGTCAAGTGCTTTATCACTGAACTTCAGGCCTGGCCTTCAGGCAGGGTTTTACTAAATTGCCCAGGCTGTCTCAGAGCTTGGTATCCTCCTGCTTCAGCTGGGGGGAGTGTGCATACATGTACCACTGTACCCATCTTGAATATTGTGTTTTCATTTTCATGTGTTGCTAGACATTTTCTGAGTTCTCTTTTGATTTCTTCAGGAATCTGTTATTCAGTAGCATGTTGCTTAGTTTTTTTATATAACTTGTGACATCTACTTGTTGATTTCTAGTTCTGTTCCGTTATGGTCAAAGACTATACCTCCTTTGATTTTTAAAAAAAAAAATGTTTTGACACTTTTATTTTTGTGCCACAAGTGTGGACTATCCTCAACAGACAGTATTCCATTTACTGATAACAATGTGTATTTTGCAGGAGTTGGATGACGGTTTTGTAACTGCTTTTTAGGTCCATTTGCCCAGAGTGTCATCAGACTCTAGTGTTTATTTGCCTGTTGCCTGTGTGCGCACGTGTGTGCATACATGTCTGTTTATTTACTTTTGGTCTGGATGATCTGTCCATTGATAAAAGTGAAGTTTTAAAATCTCCACCTATTACTTTATTAAAGTGTCTGTCTTTTTGATTTAACAGCATTTCCTTTATATAATTGAGTGCTCTGGTATTAGACCTCTGAGTGTATTTACAGCTGTTTCCTCTTATTGAGTTGCTCCCTTTGTCATTTAATGACCTTCTTTGATTTGCTTTTATAGTTTTTGGTTTTGAGTCTTTTTTATTTTATGTAAGTTTAGTTACTTGTACTCACTTCTGGATTTTGTTTGCATGGTGTGTCTTTTTTTTTAGCCCTTTATGTTCATTCTGTCTCTCTTAACTGGTGAAGTGAATTTCTCATAGTGTATTGTAGGGTCTAGTTTTTTAAAATCCATTCAGCCAGCCTCAGTCCTTTAAATTAGGGGATTTTATCTATTGACATTCAGGAGTTTTTATTGGTAAGTAAAGATATACTCCTCTCATTCTGTTTACTTTTTTCTGTTTTGTGTATTCTTTGTTCCTTTCTTTCTCTCTTGTTCATTTTTGTAGTTTGATGGTTTCCTCTAATAATAGGATTAGATTTTCTTCTTTGTCTTTTGTGAATTTGCTCTAACCATTTTGTGTGTTTTTGGGATTATTTTGTGTCTAGTTTAAGTCTCCTTTAAGCATGTGTTGTGGTGATTCTTGCTTTTAATTTGTCTTGAAACATTATTTCTCCATCATTTGTGAAAGATGTCTTTGTTGGACATAGCATTCTTCATTATCATTTTCTTCTTTCAGGACTTAGAATATATTATCCCATTCTCTGTACCTATTGAGTGGTTTTTAAAAACATTATTAATGTGTAATCACTGTTACTTTTCTTGGTAAGGTAACTTTTTTGGTGTTATCTTACCAATTCATTTTTTCACTGATCACCCTCAATGTGCTTATATTTTGATGTCATGAATACTGCTGTCTTTCTGTTTTATTGTAGCTAAATAGATGGTGGTGAATATAGTCAGAATCTAGTTGTATCTTTTTTTTTTTTTTTTTTTACACATTCTGGATTACAGTAATGTATACCAACTAGAAATGCAGTAAATGAAAGTCTGCCATAGTATTAACTTCTCCTGTGAGACTGTGTGCTAATTTTCCATGCTTGTGACAAAATAATTTATAAGGAGAGAATATTTATTCTGTTTCATTATTTCAGAGGTTTCAGTCCATGGTTGCCTGGATCCATTGTTTTTGAGCCTTCAGTGAGGCAAAACATCATAGTAGGGTGGCGAGTTGAGTGTGTGGTAGAGTGAAGCCCTAATTACCCCATGATCCTGTATGTGGGTAGCAAAGAAAAAGCACAAGGGGAGAGGGCAAGGGGGCTAAGTGCCCATTGTCCCCTCCAGGGACACACCCCAGTGATGTAACATTCCTAGGCCCTATCTTCTAAGGATTCCATCGTCTCCCACACACCATGGGCTGTTATCAAGCTTTAATACATATCTTTCAGGAGATATTTAATATTTAAATCATAACAATGGTATGATTTGGAAAGTATATATTTTTAGTAGGTTATATTCTTTCATATTATTAATTGTTCTCTATATAGTTCTCATTCAGAGACATCAGTAGATGGATTTTTTTTTTTTTTTTTGAGACAAGATTTCACTGGGTAGTTTAGGCCAGCCTTGAACTGTGTACCCTAAGATGACCACAAACTCATAATATTTCTGCCTTGGTTTCCTGAGTGGTTAGATTACAGGCATACACCACTATGCTTGGTTAGTAGAAGACTTAATTTCAGATGTGTCAGCACTGATTACAGTGTTAGTGACATGTTAATGTCATACTATTCCTCCTTTGTTCTATCCTGTTTAAAGACTTATTTTTTCACATGGTTCTGTCCGTCCCTACTTTCTTCAGTCCATCCATCTGTCCTTCTTTCCTGTCCTTCCTTGAGTAGTGGTTGATATACTTACTGTAGAAATCAAAGGGTTATTTGTGTATTTTTCATTCACTTACAGGCCCTCTTGTGTTAGTATGTGGTACAGTGAGATAGTCTGCAGGGTTTTAATGTTTCACATAAGAGTGAAACTTCCTTTCTGTGATGTAAAAATTCTAGAATTGGCACTGTTGTAGGTAGATTTTTGTAATTGTTTTGCGGCTGCTAAAAACGAATCCAGAAGTTACATATAAACTTGGCTTTATAGTTAGATTTAAAACAAAAACAGTACCTTGTAGTTTTTCTAAGAATCATTCTATTCTTTGCATTATCTACATTTGTATTAACAGTATTTTTAGTAAGGTTTAAGATTAACTAAGCCTTTGGTTGATGAGACCACTTTAGGAAGTAAACCTTTTTTTAAAATTTTTGCTAAAATGGTATGCTGTTATAAAGGGCAAGATACATTTACTTCTCGTTAATTGTTTTTTGTGATGTCCTCCCCCCCTCCATTTACACTTACATGGATGCCGTAATTGACAGCATTCAAATTACATAGGACTTTTTGTGTTTTGAATACCTCTTTGCAAAAGTGAACTTGATAATTTCTCTGTTAGTGAATGCCTTGAATTAAACCTTTAGTGATAACTTGATAGTGTTGGTTTCTCATTATAATTATTATACAACAAGCAGAGCCTTTATAGGCTTAGTAATATATGCCCCTCACTTAGTAAAATTAAGAAGATATTTAATGATATGAGCACTTGGTTGTTGCCTTTTTTTTTTTTTTTTAATAACGAGAGAGCCAAGTCTCTAGGTTCTAGTTCTCTCTTTTATCAATTTTGTGCTGCTGTAACTCAGTACCTGAGATTGGGTAATTTACAGTGAATGGAATTTATTGGTTCCCTGTTCTGGAGGCTGGGCAGTTTAATGTCAAGATGCTAATAACATCTGATGGGGATGTTCTTACTGTATCATCTTATGGAGAGGTTGATAAAAGGAGGAGGAGAAGGAAGGAAGAGAAGAGGGAAAAGGAGATAGAAAGTACATGCAGATTAAAAGGGCAGAACTTAATCTTTTTATAGCAACCCTCTTCCCTGATAACTGCATTAATCTGTTTATGAGGGTAGACCCCTCATAGCCTAGTCACCTGTCAAAAGTCCCACCTCCTAATTATAGTACAGTGATAATTAAATTTCAGGCATGAGTCTTGGAGGGGACAAACATTCAGTGTAGCAAGTTCAATGCTTTCTAGGGCGCCTCTGTCAAAAGCTAAGTTTTCTTTTAGAATGACAAGCCAGGAGCCACAACAGAATTATGGCATAAAAGTGCCATATTTGACCATTAATTTTTAGGTACTACTCTTCCGTTCTTCAGCTTTCATCTTAATGCCAGTCTCATGTGAGACATACCATTTTAATCACGGAGATTCTCTGGAAAGTAGTGTTTAGAATTGGATTATACTATTAGTTATTGTTTATATTTGAACTTTTTAAAATGAATAACCCACATGTCTCTCTTTTTTTTTTTTTTTGCATGTCCTCTTTTGAACAGCTTTTAGGATGAGCAAATACTAAGGATTGAGTACAGCTTTTTTTCAGTTACTTAATTACATGTTATGAAAAATAATTTTTATTTGATTTTAAATTCCCTAAGTGGGGTTTATTAGGCAAAATGGATTCCATAGGATATATCATGTTTTTCTCTCTTTATTGTTAGAATTATCATTTTTCTGTGGAAGAGAAAGTTTACCTTGCTCAACCACAAAGTAGAAGACTTGGTTACTAGGTGGGAAGGAATAAATTAACCTCGTTGGAGAGAAAGCATTGCTGGGTCACTAGCTACATATTTTTGTCCCTTGTAAGAATGGCATATTTTTTTAAGAATGATATTTTTATATAGGGCATATGTTCTTCCTTACAGCATTAACTAGATTAGCAATACTGATTACATTAGTTTTACTGTACCTATTTTATGTAATGATGTATACTGCAAATTTTCTAATGTTAATTCAAAACAAGTATTTTATATTCAGTTGACAGTAAAGGTGTTAGTTACAGTTATTTGATTCATTGTTGTCTTATTTGCATTATTTCTTTGTTAATTTCACTATAAAGATTTTGCTATAGATTTAGGTGCTTTAGTAACTTTTTACATAAAAAATAAACATAATGTGAGTGAATGGGCATACATACAGGTGTGAGAGTGCTCTCATAGATTTAGATATGTTCTTATGAAAACCAAAAATTGTCAGGTATGTACTCAAGAGTTTGACATGTATAAATGCAAAGTAATCTGTTTTGCTTGAAGCCAGTTTGCAAGGTCTGACTACTAAACAAATGCTGTCTCCTATTTTCTATGGTTTGACAATTTGGGAGAGGGTTAGCTGGTTTAGGGTCGAGCATGAAGTTGCAGACAAGGTATCAGCAGACTAGTTATTTGAAGACCTGATTATGTATATTGAAAGATCACTTTTCAAGATGGCATCCTAACATAGTTATTGGCAGAAGGTCTCAGTTTTTTATTGGCTGTTGGCAGGAAGCGTTAGATTCTTGGCATGTGAGCCTTAAATGTTCTTACAACATAGCAGCTAAGTTCCTCCAGAATAAGTGATCTGAGGGAGGGAGAAATGACTTCTCCATTTGGCCTAATCTTCCTTAAACTTGATGTCTGGGTTTCAAGAGTAAGTATTGTGCCAGAGGGATGATGGGGAAGGGAGGGAGAAGGCATCAGTACATGTATCAAATGGAAGCCTCATTTCCTTTTTTGACCCAGCCTTAAAAGTCATACATCATCACTTCTGCTGCATTGTTTTTATCCAAAGAGTCACAAAGTCCTGCTCAAATTCAAAAGGAGGAGAAGTAACCTATATCTCTTAATGGAGAATGGCTAGAAGAGACTTTGGGATGAAAGTATTGATATCATTTTTGGGAAGATTACGGTGTCCTCTGGAAAGGAGACCTGCCGGGGCTGCTGGAAGGTCAGTTAACATCCACTTGTATTCTAAAGGAGGTGGTGGTAGAAGTGGGGGTGGAAAGATGTAGATAAACAAGAAATACAGTATATCAAAAGAAGGGCGGTTTATTGATTTAAAGTATAGATGATAAAGGTGATAGAGATATTGGGGCTGACTCACGAGTAAACAAGTGGAGTGTCATACTTTGAGGTGGGAAATTCTAGAGAAATTGGGGATGAAAGTTTTTGTGGTTATCATTTTGGTGAGTTGGGAAGGAGGTGATTTCTGAGTTCATTTCTGAGTAAAATTGGTATGTTACTTGAGGGACCTTCAGGGGAACTGAAATGTTGCTAGTTTATTTTAAAGAAGTTCTAGTTCAAGCCAGAAATAATTAGTTGAAAGTTTTAGGTTTAAATAAAGTTCAGTTATGTGATAACTGGCAATAGGTATAAATAAAGTTCAGTTATGTGAAGGTACTGAGAAGATGAAAAGAGCGTAGGGGTAAGCTTTGAGGTATGTCAGCTTTTAGTCCTTGATTAGAAGAGTCAACAGCAAACAAGACTGAGAAAGTCTGGCCTAAGTGGATTGGAGAAAACAAGGAGGTTACATGTCATGGAAATGCAAGGTAGCAGTATTTTTAAGGGTGTGTCAAAGCCAAGTAAGCAGAGCACTGCTTGCTTTATTGGATTTGGCGTAATTAAGGTGACTTCAGCAGTGTTGATTTTGAAGAGAAATGGACATGAAGATAAGTGGGAGTGGTGTGAAAAAGTGAGTGGGAAGGAGGAGAATAGAGATGGCTGGTGAAGCAGTTTTTAATTCAGATGTTTGGTCAAGGATGGGGAGGAGGGAGTGAGTCTAGTAACTGCAAAGGAATTTGAAGTAAAGTTACTTGTTTTGTGTAGTGGTATGCTCCTGTACTTCTGGCTACTTTAGAAACTGAGACATCGCTTGAGACCAGGATTTTAAGATCAACTCAGGCAAAATAGCAAGACTCTTCCTCAAAAAAGAGATGTTGCCAGTTTAAAAGATTTCCCCTTTCAACACCACCTTTAAATGTTTGTTTAAAGATCAGAGGAAAGTGCAATAAGGTCAGAACCCTGCATATGTTTTCAGTTTAGTGTAAAGTCAGGATATGCAGAAGCATATTTATTTAAAAATTGAAACATTTACAGTCCTGTATGTGAAACTCCTATTTGTAATCATATTAGGCCATTTATAAATGCAGATTTTACATTTATTATGTAGATTACATGTTTTTATAAACTAAATTGGTGATTTAAAATTTTTTCATTTATACATGAGGTTAATATTATCATCTGTCTGTGTACATATATTTGAAATTGGAATGTACAAATGTGAGACCATATAGTGTAAAAGGATATTGTGTATCTGTACACATATGTATGCAGACATGTTTCAGTGCAAATGTTTCATGATTAGTTTTCGTCCCAGCAAACTCATGAATGTAGGTAATTAAAATTGGTACCTTTTTTACTGACACCCGTGTTTTGTTTCAACTTCTAGTGTGTTTGTTCTTTTACAAGACCTTCTGATAAGTAAGTTTTAAAAACTTGAAAATGGAAATTTTTTCATTTATAAGAGTTAGTTAGGGCTTCATTTTATTTTACCAAACTCTTTATCTTTGATTTGGGACAATGTTTACATCTCAGTGTAGCAGTAAACATATGTGATTGTTTTCTTTAGTGTATGCAGGAGAGGTCATACTTTTTCTTTTTTAATAAGGTGAGAATTGTTTTTGTGGTGAGCATTTATCTGGGGTGGGAGTCAGGAGAGATCTAGATTCCCTGGTCTTAGTCTTTTCATTATGAAATAAGGAAGTTGAAAATACTAAACTCTTTACGTTTCTTTTTAGCTCTATAATTGAGGAGAGTGTGGATACTTGAAGTTTTTTGACAGCATGAAATCATCATATGTTGAACTACTGCTCAAAATTTTCTACCCATAAATGTCGTTCTGAAGTGTATTAGTTTAACAGTAATCTTTTTCCCTCTATACCATAAGCTTTCAAGCTTTCAGGACACTGTTTAGTGACATTTTAAAATTGTATTGTTTCAGGTTGTTACTTAGAAAGTACACAATAGGTTTCATTTTTATTTTACATTTTGAAGAAATAATACAAACTAAAGTGTCATCTGTAGTTATATAAAAGGTCTGTTTTTATTGGAGGATACCAGTGATTTTTTTTTAAAGTCTGTTCACTGTAAATTAATTTTTTTTTTTTTCAAATTGAGACAGTGTCTCACCATGTAGTTCAGGCTGGCATTGAACTCACTATGTAGTGAGCTAGCCTTGAACTTGTGGTGATTCTCCTGCCTCAGTGTCCAGAGTGCTGGGACTACAGTTGGGCACCACCATGCCCAGCTTTGCTGTTACTTTTTGTGGAAAGGTTGATATATTCATTCCTGTTACTGCCATAACAAAGTACCATAATTTAGTGGCATTATTTGTAGATTTACTATCATTTAGAACCACAGACAAGCCATTGTTCATTGTAAGGTGTGGGCAAGGCCATCCTCTAGCACCTGTAGTAGATAATCCTTCCTTGCTACTTCTGGCTTGTGGTTTTTGCAGGTGATCTTTGCTATGTCTTGAAATGTATCGTTCCATTCTTTGTCTCCATTGTCATATGACTTTTTTCCCTGAGTATTTTTGGTTTTTTGTCTCTTATGGAGACAAAAACCATACAGAATTGTTATACCAAATATCCCCAAATATCCATGTGTGTGAAAGGTGACTGGATCATAGAGTATACTATATTCATCAGTGAATTTATCCATTGATGAGCTCAGTAGCTACATTTACTGTGAGTTACTGGGGGCCTGACCTAGATAGTCTGTATTCTTGTCCTTGGTTTCTCCCTTTGCTTTCTACTTTCTGACTGCCATTAGCTGAGTGTCTTTTCCTCCACCATTCCTTTCTGCCATCCCCTGTTTGGATTGGAGCCAGCCAGTCATAAATTGAAACTGTGAACAAAGTTAAAACTCTTCTCTTTTGATTTATTTCTGTCAGATATGTATCCAGTGATGGGAAAGTGACCAACACAGATTTGGTACCAGAGAAGTGGTATCATTGTTCTGACAGTACTTGACCATGTTTAGAAGTCTTTGTTGTTTTCAGGAAGAGTTTAGAGAAGCTGGGTGAAGTGTAGTATTGTAAATAGTACTTGATGAATGATACTGGTTGGGACTCAGAAGACCTGAATGCTGATAGAAATGTGTCCAGTAAAGACCAGGCGCCAGAGGTTTCAGTTGGAAAAAATGACTTATTGGCAGTGTACATTTTACCCATGTCCTAAGACTCTGCTGGAGATTGAAATTAAGGGCAGGAAACTCATTAATTTGGCACAGGAAGTTTCAAGGTAGCCTAGTGTTCTGCATGTGGCATGGGTTCTGCTGGCAGGTTTTAGCCATATTTATAGTGAAAATCAGCAGCAAAAAGCAGAGATGAATGAATTGAAGGTCGGCCAGAAAGAAAGCACCTGTAAAGTTGGGGCAAAGCAGAGTGTGGTTGCTGTAAAGTTTAGCTTTTTAAAAAAAGGCAAGTACTTTCCAGTAGAACAGTAGGAAAGAGAGCTTAAAGCTATCATAGGAATTGACTAGACCCTACCCATCACAAACTTAAAAATGCAGAAGTATAAACTTTTTGTTTGAAGAGAGACCCACAGTACTCTGCTTATTAAGGGCTGTAGACAGAAATGTTTCACCCATTCATGCCTTCACAGAGCTCTGCAGCTGTGATCCAAAGGGCTTGGCTACTGCTTGAGCTGGCAGCAAACCTTGGCATCATCCATATGGTGCTGGTATACTTAAAGAATCATGGTGATTTCCACTCAGAATTCAGAAGCCAGGCAGTGTGCTCCTGAAAGGGGCATGAAACTGTGATAGTGAGAATGAAAGTAGAGTGGAGATTCCAGGAAGTTGGAGAATCCAGGAATGTGGATCATCTGCTGAGGATAGCTGAAGGCAGTGAGCAAAGCTAGCCCAAGAGAGAGGCCATGAAGACTGCAGTAGGCAGTGCTATATAGGTGGGGGTCACCCAAGGCCTTTAGAGGGCACATCTCTTCACAATTTGCCCCAAGTGCTGGGCACAGCCTGATGGATTTTAGTCTTGCTTTTTCCTTTTCCTTTCTGACCTTGTGGTTTCTGGAATGGGAATGTGTAAGTTGTGTTTAACTTTCTTTTTGATTTTTATTGGGGCTCACCCCTAAGCATTTGCCTTTAGTCTCACAGGAGACTTTGGACTTGGACTTTTCACAAATGCTGGCTCTGGTTCCTTTCTTTGTTCACTGCTTCCTGTCTGCCATGAATTGTTTCCCATGTCTCTGACATCTGATTTCTGCTTTGGAGCCAACACGTAATGGACTGAAAGTGTCATCCAAAATAAACCTCTTCTCCTTGGTCTGTATCAGTTGTTATGTCCTGTCTTGGTTACTTTTCTGTCATTGCTGAGACAAAATAACTGATACCCAAAATTAAGGAAGGAAAGGCTTATTGAGCTTACAGTTTGTGGTGGTTTTAGTCCGTAATCAGCTGACTCCAAGGCAGAGTGGTGCGGCACAGGGCCAACCCTTCATGGTGGCAGAAAACAGCAAAAGCAACAAGAGCAAAAGGGGAACAGCACCAAGAGAAGACTCTTTCTGTCGTTTGTATTGTATGTAGGCCACATTTGGGTGTAGCACTCACACCCATAATCCCAGCATAGGACCATGAATCAGTCACAAACTCTAGAAGCCTGCCTCCGTAACGTGAGGTTTTGCGGGGACATCCAGACACAAACCATAACATGTCCAGTGAGTGTTAAGTGGCTAAGACAGGGACAAAGGGCCTATACTACCAGAATAACCTCATTTCAATCAATTATATCTGGAATAACTGTTTCCAAATACAGTCACATTTTAATCTTTTAGAGGTTTGTAATTTAACTATGACAATTGATGAAAAGATTTTGATTTTAATAATAATATGCTAACACCAGAATTATTACCTTCTTTTTCCTTACTTTATAGTCATTTCAACATTACCACTATCCTTTTCTATCTGCTGAACAAATGTTATCCAACTCCATTGTTTCTTGTGGCTGAGATTAAATAAACACCTTTTTATAGATCCAGAGGGAATGCTTCCTATGGAACTAAGAAAGAAGGTGAGCAGTTAAAGTGACTTTCATATATAGTAATACATTAGAAAATATATTAGGAAATAATGAGAAGTAGACAACTTTGAATCTATCTTAAAATATCTGGAATTCCCTCGGTGAGTGTGTAATCTAGTGAGATGGTTATAACTGTCTGGGTAAATTGAATTTTTTAATTAAGTTTTTAGTTTTAGAGAATAATAGAAGATTAAAAAAAGAAAATTTGATCCTTTTTCATACTATTTATTTTTAAATGTTTAAGCATTTATATTTGTATTTTGAAACTAATGAAAGGATGAAACAGTCATTGTATATTTTATCAGCAATTTATAGACTTAACATACATACCAAACTGTAATTATTTCAGGAAAGGCAGTTTACAGAAGTAATAGTAGAGATAATTGCTACAGCATTTTACCAGTTTTGTGGACTTGAAAATGTGACTGTTGCAACTAAAAATCATGAGGTTAGTGAAGATGATGATACAATGATTTTGCTGAATTCCTTGAAAAATATTCATTTAAATTAAATTTTCCTATTATTTACATTTTAACAATTAATTACTCAAACAATTGTAAGCATCCCCCACCTCCTAGCAATAATTTTTCTTCTAAATTTACTGTATCTGTTAATGTCTGTGATTATGGAACTTAGTAAAATAATTTGGTAATATTCGTTCAATGAATTCCTTAATGTATTTGGAGATTAGTTGTCTGTTTCTTCTAAGTTTTGTTTCATATTTTTCAAGGATGATAAGGTAGGTTGGAAAATGTGTCTTGGCTTTGCTACCTTCAATTTAAAGGATTTTTAAGTGCACCTGGAGGTTTTAAGTAAAAGTTCTGAAAATTAGTGACCTTAGTCTTCATTACAAGAAACCACCAATTTCCCCTTTTGATTAGCTTTTTATTGTTGAGTAAAAACTGCTACCTTACTCACTTGTGTGAAGATAATAAAGTATGTCATTTTGGAAGTTGTAAAGTGAAAGATAGATGTAATAAGATACCATTCATTAATAGTAATCTTGGAACTTAAATGGAACATTAAAATCAGATGTTCTCTGTATGATAAATATACTATAATTTTAGGAACCATTTTTCTGTGAATGTTTAATAATGACTGTCTTGAAAATTGGATTAGTATTGTTAGCTCTATCCATTTCAGGATGATTATCAGATGAGTGGAAAAAGAAGTACAGTTGATTTCTCATTATTTTCAGTGATGTTATGTTCCATAAAGTTGCCACAAATACTGGATTAATGAACATGGAGCCATTATTTCAAAATAAAATACAGAGTTAGGTTCCTTTGCACCTCCAGTCACGGATTTTTGCTAGCACATCAATACATAGCCTTGTTTGTGTTTACTGCATCGTTTACTGTACTGCTGATTCATTAAGATGAACTCATGGCCAACAGCACTATCTAAACCAAACTTACCTAACAGTGTGTTTTTTCAGTAAGGGATATCACAGCTTTCCTGCACTTACAGATACTAGATAAAACTGTGGCACTGTGTTTGGTAGCTATTTTACACCAGCTCTAACAAGATATGCAAAAAACATGCTAAATAGACCTCAAGCAATACACTTATTTACAGCACGAAAGTTGAACCTCAATTGGGATTCTGATTTTTCTTCACTCTGCACATGTCTACAAATGACTACAAAAGCTCCACTGGTATTGATTCGGGGTTTACAATTACATTTTAGGGAGTAAGTGAATTCACAAGTGTGAAATCTGTAAAATGAGGAATGTGTGTCTGCTGAACACTGAAAATGAATTGTTAGATTCAGATACCTTTTTAAAAAAATTTTTTAATGTTTCAAAGTAGTATATTTTCTACTTCTGTTTTCTGATTTCTCAAACTGTATATAGTGGTACAAAATCTTCATTATCAATATCTGTTGTAAATAGCTAAAATTAATACAGTGCTTTGCTGTAGTGGATCGTAAGGAGTCTGCTACATAAACCAGTCACTAATTGCTTCGTGGCACCAGGAGATAGAGGTCTTTGGCTGATGTGCAACATCGTTTACCTGCTTTAGTGCAGTTTCCAGATTGAGCAGTGGCCATATTCTTTAGCTTACTCTGATGTGACGGCCTCCAATTATTTGTGGGCATAAATCAGGGACTACCAATATAGCAGAATGGTCAAGAGCATTAACTCTTTTCTTGCTATCATTGCTTTGTAGGGGTATCATTTGAGGTTCGTTACTGAAGTTACTCGTGGCTCAGTTTTGTTGAACAGTGACCATAGAAATAGTACCTACTTCATGGTTTTAGTATGAGAATTAAGTGCATTGATGTGTGGAAATGCTTGTTATGGTTTAGATCTGAAACATCTTGCCAAAGCCTTGTGTCCTCAGAGGCGGGGCTTTTTGAAAGGTGATTGGAACGCGGAGCACATCCATACACTGAGATCAGATCAATAGCTGAAGATGCTGTTGGGAGGTGGGACTTGGCTAGAGGTGGGTCACTGTGGCAGGGGGTGGTAGGGACTAGGAGGGGTGTACATACCTTCTTTCCTGGCTCCTTCCTAGATTCTTTGCTTTCTGGCTGCCTGGATGTGAGCAACTTTGTTCTGACATGCACCTGTGTCTTGGAGCTTGCTGACCATGAGCTAACCATGAGCCCCAATAAAAATCCTCTACTCCTTTATGTTGTGGTTGTCTTTTATTGTGTCTGTGACAAGGAAAGTGCTTAAGACAGTATTTAAAACAGTGTCCTTCACTTAGTGCTCAAAAAATGTTAGCTATCATCATTATCATCCTAATGTGGACCCTTCTTTCTTCTTATCTTTTCCTGTCATGGGCAATAAAGTGATTGAAAAACTTAGGTTTTGTATTATTCCTTGTAATTGTAGCAGTTTCAAAAGTAAGTTTTTCTGATTCAGTATCACTTCACATCAAGTCCATTAATAAAACATTAGAATAACACCACAATCATTTTCATTGCCTCATTGACAGGATAGCCTATTAAAAGAAAAAAAAGAGGGTTGGGAGTTTGACTCAGTGGCTTAAGCACCTGCTTGGCAGGCATGAGGATGTGAGTTTGATCCTTGGTACCACAAAAAAATAAATAAATAAAAATAAAAGAAAAAAATTGTTAATAAAGAGTTTTTAGAATCCAGTAGTTTTTCTTGTGGTTTTAGTTAGTCCTATGTTGGTAGATTCTCAAACTAAAATTGGAAGTGCACATTTCAGTTCTCCAATCTGGAGATCCAAAATCCAAAATACTTCTAACTGATAAGTTGCCCACAAATGGAAACTTACATACCTGTCCTCATGTAATGGGTTGTAGTCATTTGAAATTTCCTCTGGCTATGTGGGCAAAGTGCATATACACCATAAATTAATTTTATTTTTATGATTTGTCTCATCCTTGGTCCTGTTCATTACATATATGCAGCTACTCTAAAATTTGGAAAAATTTGGAACCCTTCTGGTTCTAAGCATCATGGGTAAAAGATTTTCACTCTGTGTTTTCAGAGAGTTAAAAAATAGCAAATACCAAAGTAGACTGTAGACATTCTTTTAAATAGACCAGAAACCCTGCTATTAATAACATGTTAGCAGTGAAGTAGGCTTGCTTTCTAGAAAGGTTTCCCTTTTTTCATGAGAGTTTTATCTGCAAGTAAATAGAATTTTCAGAGTGTCATAATGTTGACTTTATATTTGAAGATATTACCTAGTTTTTCTCTGACAGTTGATGTTAAAAATACATTTAGCCTTGTTAGGCAAGATAATTTTGAAATTTTTCTTCTGAATTTGTTGCAGAAACAGGTATAATTGCCTGGAATATATGTCATTTAAAGGTATTCTTTCTCAGAAAAGTAATTTGAGGTACCTTTAATCATAGTTCTTAAATGCAAAATATCTCTTTTTTCCTGCATTTGAGTGATCAACATGTTATGTTACTAAATTTTGTCTCAAATATGGGGGTAATCCAGGGTAGTATATAAAGCTAATTCTGTATTCTAATCATGTTATTGGTTATTAATAATGTGGTAGAGTCACAAATTTATGTAACTGTTAGTGGTGAAGGACCACTTTAATGACAATCTAATAGACTGAGAGAAAGAAAGAAAAATTTGAGTTTATACTTACCCTTTTATAAGTGCAGTTCTGATCCTGTGTATATATCTTCTTTGATTTGCAAACTGTGATAATTTAAATTTATATGGATATATTTTGTGAATTGCAGGAAATGAATTTACAGAAATGTATGTATAAACATGTAATCATGTTTTATTTAAAATTTTTTTTCTAATTCAAAAATTTGTTAATAACAAGCAATTTGATATCATTTTACAGGGTTAGCGGAGTATTTTTTAGAATGATAGCACTTGAGAGGCTTTTGGTATAGCATCAGATGTATTGGGTTGATAAATGCTACACATAGATTTATTAAAGGAACAGGAAAAATTGAGAAAAAACACTGAAATCCTTCAGATTTAGTCAAATCTTGAAAATAACTATTGAAACTAATATTTAGGTGTTCTCCTAAAATTGGAAAAAAGACCTTGTACTGTAATAAGTATAGATTACGTGTTTTGTAGATTGTTTTTGCATTTTCTTGTAATCTGCAAAAGTGTTTTAAATCTATGAAACAATATGTAAGCCTGGCATGGTGGCACGTTCCTTTTATCTTGGAAGACTGAGGCAGGAGGATTACCATGATTTGGGGGCCAGCCAAAACTACATAGGGAGACCCTGTCTCAAAAAAGACAATATGTAAACACTACATAACATCTTCAGTTCAGTTCCCATAAGAGACACTTGGAGTCTCTCATGGAACATTCTGATTCCCACTGGTTTGCACTGGAGATTGAGTGTCATTGCCTTTATTTTCTATTTTTTTTTCTGTGAGTTTTCTGTTTTTGTTACCTCCCTCCCCTGAAGTTTAGTTTTGGTTTTTTTCTTACTAATTCTTAGGAATTGTGTATTATACTCTGGCCTAAGATACTTGTTGATTTTTATGTGTCATCTGTTGTAAATATTTTCTGTTAATGGCTTGGCATTTTTTTCAAATGACATTTTAGTGAAGAGAGTTGAATTTTAATACGGTGAAATTTATCATTGTCTTGATTGATTAGCACTTCCATGGTTCAAGGTCTTTTGGAGTATTTCTATATTTTTGTTTTTAAAAGTTTCTCTCTCTTTTTTTTTTTTTTTTTTGGTACTGGGCATTGAACTCATGACCTCATGCTTGCAAGGCGGGTGCTTGTGCCACTGAGCTAAATCCCCAGCCTTCTCTCATGTTTACTTGAAATCTGTTTGGGATTGGTTCTTTGACCTGTGTACGTTTCCAATTTGTATAAACGACTTTAGTATTGCATATTGAATTTTTGCCTCCAGTGACTGGAGAGTACCACTTGTCATTTCATGACTCAGTTTTTGCCTGTTTCTGTGTGGGAGGTCTTCATTCTATTGATTGTCTGTCTCCACACAAATGTATGGATGTGGCTTTAATTTTTATAATTCCGATGAGTCACATTATCTGGTAGGACAAGTATCCTGACTGCTTCATACCAGGTTCTTTATGTCTTCATCAAGTCCAGTTTATTAATTCTGTGGTTCAAGTATGTTCTGTCTCCATTTTTCCCTTTCATGTACTTACTAAAAGTAAAACAAGTATGAAATATGTGCTTTTTCCTTATCTTTGCTGTAGCACTATATCTTGAGATGACTGTATAAAACAACTTGTACTTCTCAGTAAATTCAAACGAAGTTTTTTTTTTCTTTTTATCTTTTAGAAATAATACTGTATTATTATCTGTGTTTATTCAGTTTGACAGTCTGAAGAGTTTTAGTCCATGCGTATTCATTGTCTTAGGGACTGGTCTTTTAGTAATCACCACGCCCCCTTCTCTTTTTCAGTCTCTCTCCTTTCTCATATTTTTGATGATTGAAGATTTTTTCTGTTTATTATTTTTGGTATATTTGTTCTTTCGTTTACAATCATCTTCTGTGTCTGATCTTTGAGGCTATCCATTATTTCTGTTTTCTCAGTGGTTCGCTTGAAATTTTACTATGCATACTTACTAGACATCTTCAGTTAACACCTTAACTCCCTCTCATAATGCAAGGCCTGTGTAGCAGTTTAACTTAATCTCTCCCCCTGCTCCTCTTTTCTAAATGTTCCAGGCTAGTATTTACTTAAATGCCATTATTTTTGTCTAACTAAAAGTTGGTAGGCTGTCACAAATACCATTGTAGAAATGCAGTGTAACCTGTTCTTATCATCCAAAAGTTGTTTACTGCAGTGGGAAACCATCCTTAGGGGGAGGTACTCGATTAGCAAAATCTGGTATCTAAAAATTGCTGGTGATCACTCTTTTGAGGCTGTTACTCTTAAAAGAGGCAGAAGTTTCTAATGTCTCTTTGAGCAAGTTCTATATTCAAATTTCTTTGGGAGAAATCTGACAAAAAATGAACTTTTTGTTGAAGTAATGTCTGGTGAAAGCTAAACTGATACTTCAAAAGAAAATAATAGAATATGATCTTACTCATCAGGTGGCAATCATGTGAAATAAACCATATTCAACATTTAATTTTAATTGATGACATTTTTCTTTAAAGGATCAGCTCTGCTGTCTGCTAAAAGTGTGTATTATCCTTTCATATATATGGACTACAGAAAAATCGTTTGATCTACTCATAACCCCTATTGTAGGAATCCTCTGTAGAAGATAGTATGGATAAGATAATGGAGTTTAAAAGAAATGATGTGATTCATTTAGTCATCTTGAATATCGTCTTTGAATCTTAAGGCATTCTCATTTCTTTATTGTCACCTCTTCAGATTTTATTAACTAAATAATTTTTCTCTAGATAAGAAAACGTGCAGTATCTTTGAAAAATAAGGTATTTTAAGTTGATTGCCATAGTTTGGACATAGAGAACAGATAAAGTTGGACAAAATATCATTTTTAAGTACACACATTTATTCTCAACTGACTGAGAACCACTGAAATTCATGGATAAGTATTTGATTTAATTTTTGGGTTATCGTAAACTCTGAAATTTCCTGGAACTAGCAGGCTACAATACTGTTTCATGCCCAACTCTAAATTCAGTTACATACATTAAATTGTAGTTAATTTCTTTTTATGTTAAAAGTTACAAAGGGATAGTAAGAGTTACAAAATGTAACTTACAGTAATTGAGACTTTGCATGATCTAAAAACAACTAGTTTTTATTGACATGGAAAAATCTAAAGTTAACATTTAAAAAGTGTAATAGTCACATCTTTGGAGGAAAAATTGGTTTTTAACTTGTAATTTAGGCAAAGTTAGAGAAGGGGGAAAGGCAAAACAACTGGTATTTCAGAAAGTTTTATTTAGATGAATGACAAAAGCCCCTTTGGCAAAGCTTCACAATGTATGTTTAATGTACAAATCCTGCGTAAGCATTTCACATTATTCAGGTACTTTGTGATTAGTATTTATAATTTTAAGTTCATGTAACTTATAACCAAATAACTTTCAGTATTTGTATGCATTCTATTTAAGGGATATTTTCAGTGGTGAAAGCCGAAACCTGCGAGTAAAAAATTTCTGAATGTCCATTACTTTCTAGGTTGTCTCATACCAGCATAAATGTATATTCATTTTCTTGAGGTATTATTTTGGTGTTTGCAGTTTCTTCCAATTACTACTTCCCCTTTTTTTGAACTAAACTCAGCTTTTATCTTTGTCATGGAAATAATTACCACTTTACTGATTTAAAAATGTGTTGAAAAGCTTGAGTTAATTTTTAAATAATTAGTGGTAATGCTATTGCTATTATAATCCATTACTCACATTACATGCTAATACATTATATGTAATAATGTTAATATCTAATAACATGTTACTCTTACTAATATAAGATGTAGTCATATTGATATAGTAGAAGCTATAACTTCCAAGTTTGTGTTCACTGCTCTAAGGAGCAGTGAAAGTTAATAGGAAAGATACATTGAATGATAGTTCCTGAGAGACAGGAAGGGGCCCAAAAGTGGGTTGCCACTGAGGTCCTTTGTCAGGGGTAATTTATACAGCAAAATCACACTGTGGGTACAGCATGGGTCATACTACAATCAGCCTGTAAGATTACAAGTATAGCTGCTTAGCTAATATTGATCTAGTAGGGAAGCGAGTCGGGTAGCAGGGGTAATGGAAAGAACGAAGGCATTTCTCAGAAGGGACGGGTCCAGGTGCTCTGCTCACCCACCGGGGTGCCTGAAGCCTATCTGGACTTCCTGGGCCACTTGGTGCTAGTTATAGTGTAATTCCAAGTTACCGCTTGTCCCTTAGGGACCCCAGTCCCTCGCTGAGTGTATATCAATTTCTATCTAAGTTAGCTACCTGTAATAATAATAATAGTTACGTGTTTTTGTCATGGTGACCGAAGAGTTGTGCAATAGGTACATAAACTTCTAATGAATTTTTTTTAATCCTTCAGTAGCCAGCCATTTTAGAGGTCAGGGTTTATTTTATGTAGTGTCCACAGTAGAGATACAATACTGATTTTCTTGGATAGTAAGAAACCAAATTATGAAGTACCAATTTCTAATTGAAAGGGACAGGGTGGAGAAACTGGATCACTACAGGCAACATCTTGAATGTATTCTTTTTTGTTTTTGTTTTTTGACATGGGGTCTTGCTATATAGATAAGGCTTGTCTTGAACTCATTATGTATCCTAGACTGGCCTCAAACTTGTGACTGTCCACCTGCCTCAGACTTTCAAGTGCTGGAATTACAGATGCATACCACATCCAACGTGAACTTTACAATTTTTGAAAATGAAGAATAATGTTGGAGGACTCATACTCTCTGATTCTATGATAGATTATATAAAGCAGGAGTAACCAAGATAGTGTGGTATTGGAACAGAATAGGAGAGCCCAGAAATAGATCCACACACAAGTGGTCAGCTGATTTTCAGCAAAAGCTCCGGTGTAATTCAGTAGGGTAAGTATTTTTTTCAACAATTACTAGAAAAACTGAATGTCCATAGGTAAAATTCTGAACCTTGATCTCACGTATCCCAAAATTAGCTAATGTGGACCTAAATGAAGGAGGTAATGCTGTAAAAATTGTAGAGTAAAACACAAGAGTAAGTTTTTATGCCCTTGGATTAAACAAAAAGCATGAAATACTGTGTAAGACAAAAATTTCTGAATTGAACTTTATCAAAATAAATGACAATATTGAGAAAATAAAGGCAAACAGAGACAGGAGGAAATACTCGTAAAACCTATATTTGGTAAGATAACTTGTATCCAGAACATACAAGAACGTTTGCATCTTAATTGTGAGAAAAGCCAATTCAAAATGGTCAAAAAGTTTAAATAGACATGTTACTGGTAAAGATAAATGAAATGACAAGGATGCTTAGGTTCATTAGTCATTAGGGAACTGTATTTTAAAACCACAGTGTGCTATACATTAACTAGAATGGTTCAAATTAAAAAAGAAAAAAACCCAGCATACTAAGTGTTGGGAAGGAAACAGAGCAGGCAGAGATGGTGCAGCCACTTGGGATGGTAGTTTGTCTGTTTGTTGTAAACATACATTCACCATGTGACCCAGTGTTACCAGTTGATCTTTGTCCCCTGGAGTAAATGTGTTTTAAATCCTAGCTCCTGGACCTCAGAATGTGTCCTTGTATGGAAATACGGTCTTCCAGACATAGTCACAAAAGTTGCAAAAACTGTTTGCTTGAAATGATAGGATATCCTTAGGAAAGGGAAAGTTGTAGTGCCAGAAAGCAGATTAGAGTGCTTATTAGAGTAACCACTGGAGAGAGGAGACTGCCTGCAGTAGAATATGAGAAGACTTTCTTGAGGTGGTGGAAGTGGTGCTGTTGTGATTGTGGTGATATTGCAAGACTTTGTACACTTGTAAAAACATCAGATTTCTCATTTTAAAGTGGTGAATTTTATCATAAATTATACTGTAAGGTAGTTGATTAAGAGATTTTTAGAAAGAATACAGTAAATGCTTACATTGATGATAAAAATATACTTTTAGGTAAAGAAAAAATGTTTTAACATAAAAATGGTAGTTTGGGCTATGATAAAATTTCTGAAAATAGTGTCAGTTGTGAAATAAAATGTTGCATCTTAGTAATGATAAAGATTAATGCAAAGAAATTAAGTAGAAGTTTTATGAAATGTGAATGTACGGAAAATCATTAGTTACAAATTAATTGCTTTATTAGGTGATTTTTATATATCTGTAGCTAACTAATAAACATTTTGCATGGCTGTATCATTCTATACTCTCTGTATCCCTGCCTCTAGTAGCCACTGCCTGATCTGCTTTCTCACACTATCGTCTTGCCATTTCTAGGATGTCCTGTCATTTGAAGCAAAGGATAGTGTTTAGACTTTTGTGACTGGGTTTGTTCATTTATCATAATGCTTTTGGACTTATCAATATTCTAACAATTTACATAGCAAAATGGAGAGGGATACTTTATTTTGTGTGAAAATGGAGGATTGTTCTACAGTCAGGAGCTCATAGAGCTTTCTGACGTAGTCTGAGATGGTATGTTTGTTTCCATCTTTCCATGGCATATTGAGCTGTTTTAGTTTTTTGTGTTATACTGTTCCAATAAACTGTTTTTGTATCTGTCGATTTAATTAGGTGGCATCTTATTTATTCCTCTTATCCCTGCCACAGCTACAGTGCCTGGTTGGTGATATGCTTACAATAAATGTTAGTGGATAGGAAACATTTTTTAATAAGGAATCAGTTTTGTGTCATGATGCATTTTATTAAGCTTGACATTTATCCAACAAACATTTATTGAGTAACTTATTATGTGGTATTATACTAGCTACTTTGTGATAAATAAAAATGCTGTAACATCAAAACCTTTAGATTAGAATAAAGTTAATTTTTATTTAGTGTAATGTTAATATAAAGGAAGAGTGGGTAATCAGTTTTCAGGTGGATCATAGATTAAAAATATTGACAAACTGTTCAGTGAAATGATGTTTTTCAGTAGTTACATTAAAAATAATCAAAACTTAAAACACTGCCTAAGACAATTCCTGAAATTTGTATAAAATCATCTCCCTCATTGTCACATTGTTGAGTTGACCAGAAGATCTGAACTGTGGAGTAGTGAGTAAAGTGCTCTTTCATCACGGAAGAGTGAAGGACTGAATTTTCGTTAAGTGAGCTCAAAGACGTTTCTTCTGACACTGTAGCACATTTTGTGTCTTTAAAGTCACAGTAAAGAGTAATAATAATTTAAAGATTCACTGGCTTTTTTTTCCTTTTAATTTTTAGTCCTCATGTGGAGTATCAAATAGCACTTGAAACAAAGCCATTCATTTATCTCTGTTCATTGAGCAGCAATAAAAATGTTGACTATAGTATTTTTATATAGATGATCAGTGTATTTCTACATTGTTAAAATTAATATCAACGTTTTGGGGGGGGCTGTGGGTGTTTAACATAACACGTGGGCTCTTTTTTTTCTTTGGTACTGGAATCGAACTCAACAAACTCATGCCTGCCAGGCAGGCACTTATGCCACAGAGCTAAATCCCCGGCCCTATTTGTTTTTTTGTTTTTGTTTTTTTGAGACAGGATCTCACTATGCAGTTCAGGCTGGTCTTGAACTCACTTTGTAACTGAGGATGGTTTTGAACTCACAATGATCCTCCTGCCTCAGCCTCCTGAGTGCTAACACATGGACTCTTGATACGACAAATTGCAGTAAGGTTTTATCAAATACGGTTATATTGATGACTAGTGGCAAGGGGAAGTGTAGTTTGGAGGAGCATTGGGTGGGGAGGACCTTATCCATTGCAAAGTGGAGGTCATCAGGACAGAGCTAAGTTTTCTCAGTCCTGTTGACTATAAACATAGTGGTGCCTCTTCTGCAGATGATGGAAAGCAGATGTAAATAAGGAAGGAAGGAAGGAAGGAAATTTTTTGATGTTCTGCAGCATCCAGAACATTAAAAGGAAGTTTATCTTTTTCAAAAGGTGATTTACACACACGTGCAGGTGGGCAGTGATGCACACACGCACGCGCGCGCACACACACACACACACCCCTCTGTACCTACAATGGGGCACGCAGGAGGATCACTCAGAGTTGCAGGCTAGCCTGCTGGTAGCCTGGGCCTGGTCTGCATAGAGAGAACCTGTCTCTGTTTTTAAAAAAACAAAAATAAAATCCAAAAAAACCTATCCCCCCACCAGGTTAAAAAGACGTTTATTTTTTTATTTTAATTTTATTTCCCAGAGTAAAATGAAACAGAATAAAGCTAATAAAAAACAGAAGAATGATAGTGATAGAGGCAATAGAAAATCAACAACGTGTACCGTAACGGCCTCACGTTATCTTCAGAATAGCTGCCCATACCGTAAGCCATAAGAAAATCAAACAAAACAGAACAGAGTAAAATCAGTCCAAAGAAAACAATGGAAGGCTGGGGATATAGCTCAGTGACACAAGCGCCTGCCTGGCAAGCGCAAGATCCTGAGTTTAATTCCTGGTACAAAAAAAACCGTGTTTAATACTTCGAAGTTAAGATTAAAAAACAAAAAGCAAAACAAAACAAACCCCACAAAACAAAACAAAATTCCACAGCACAATATGGGAGCTGGAGTTCAGCTCAGTGACACAAGTGCTTCCCTGGCAAGTGTGAGGTCGTGAATTCCATCCACAGTGCAAAATAGAAAAAAGTGGTGGTGGGGGTACAAAAGTACCAAGACCACCACCACCTTCAATCCGAAACTCACCCATGGGCGAAAACAACAACAACTACAACAACACCCCCCCCAAAAAAAACCCCAACAGCAACAAAACAACCGACAACAACAACAAAAACAAAACAGC
This sequence comes from Dasyprocta punctata, assembly GCA_004363535.1. NCBI lineage: Eukaryota > Metazoa > Chordata > Mammalia > Rodentia > Dasyproctidae > Dasyprocta > Dasyprocta punctata. Next base: position 20,493 of record RJWM01003371.1, on the reverse strand, counting down.
CAAAGGATAAAGATATCATGATTGAGGACAGGTCTAGGTGCAGACAGCTGGTCAACCCCCGTGGGCCCTGATGCCTCTCTGAGGAGGAGGGGGGAAGAGGGGAGGAGAAGAGACCAAGAAGAAGAAAAAACAAGGTGGGGGTGCGCCGAGAGAAAAGATCAAGAAAGAGGGAGCGGGGAGAGAGCGAGAGGAGAGCAAGAAGAGAAGAAAGACAAAATAAGGAAGAGGATGGAGGAGGAGGAGGAGGACAATGAAAAGAACCGGAAAAAAGTTAAAAAGAGAAAAGAAAAAGGAAAACCATGAAAAGAGTAAAAAAAAAAAAAAGGAGAAACGAGAGAGAGACAAGAAAAAAAGGGAAAAGAAGGAAAAAGAGACAAAAAGAGAAAGTAAAAAGACAAAACAGATAGGGATAGGGACAGATACAGAAACAGAGACAGGACCCCTAGTGCCACTATGAACTTTGGTCCAAAAGTGGACAAATCACAATATTTTATGTTTGTTTGTTGAAACTAAGCAGTTAACTAAATGCTAGACTTTATTCAGATTTTTACTAGTTTTTTCACTAGTCTTTTTTTGTTACAGGATTCATTATAGGGATCTACATTGCATTTAGTTGTCGCATCTTTTTAATAACACATCAGTTTGCAGTCATATTCGGAGCTTTCTAGGTGTTTGAAAATTAATGTTTGCCTGTTTTAGGAAGCTGGCTACATAATGAACATCACTGTCTTTTCTTAAAACTCAAGATTTATGGTGAAATACCAATTATACTTCAGTGGTTGCTTACATGTTTCATGGTTTCTGCTTTATCTCAAGCTGTTGTGCTCTTCTGGCTGGCCTTCCATCAGTATGATCTAAATGAAAAGGCCCAACAGTGGTGTGTTTGAGAGGAGGGAGAGGTTAGTTTTGGCATTAGGGAGCGCCTTCTGTTTATAACTGGAATCCAGATAAATACCAAAAGAGGCAGGGGGTGATGAGGGAGGTGGGAAAAATGGCATGGGCAGATACCCAAGGAGTTTTCTAAGGATGTCGTAGAATTGAACCTGGGGTCAAAAGTTTAGAATTGAGGTACTGTCACATGTTAGTCTATACCTTTGACCAAGTCTCTGACAGTTTCCATATTTATAAAATAAAGAACTTGCACGAAGCAGTGTGTAAAGGTCTTTCACTTGTACACAACTATAACCCAACACCAGGTCAAATGTCTGGGGTGAAAGTGCAGCTGCCTTTGTGACTATAACCCACCCCAAGATGGGCGGCCTGGCACACAGACAATAGGGCAGTTGGTTAATTTGCCTGTCACACATTTGGTGAATGTAACCAGGATTTAGGTCTTGTGTGACTTCCAAACTTTTCTAATACAGTTTTATTGCTGCTTTTCTTGTATTGTAAGAAAGGTTTTCAGAAGGTCTTACACAGTGATTAGATGTAGGGGCTGATAAGGAAGGAGGCTTAAAAATTGTCTTGTGACTGTGAAAGTGAAGCAAATGAAAGTACCATTTTAAAAGGTTTTTTTTGGGGGGGTGATAAATGTGTAGTTTTTATAGGCTATTTGGTAAGACAAAACCAAAAAACTCAACTATATTAATGTAGATATGACTGCTGTTAACGTTTCCACCTGACTTCTGAAAAATACACGTGTATTTATGCAGTTGAATTGCAATATACGTACAGAATTTTGTGACTTGACTTTTCCCTTTAATGAACATTTCCCCATATCATTAAATATTCAAAATCTTGAATGTCTATGTCACAGATGATTGAAAACCATAAATGATTTAACTATTACCATTTGCTGGAAATTTATGTTATATTGAATTTCACTATTGCTATTTTGTTTTGAGCTCCTTAGTACAAAACCTTTTATCATATCTATTCTCTTGGAGAGCTCCTTGGAAAGGAGACTTAACAAATGGCTCTTGGAATTTTACGAAATTGTATTGCTTTCTCCTCCTGCCTGTAGTATTGTAGCTGACCGACTCACCACGCTTTTGCCATTAAGTATTACAGGTTTTGGTATTTGGTAGGGTTTGGCTTTATTTTAAAGAATATTTTTATTTTGTTGAATTTGGTTGACAGTTGGACAGACAGTTATAATGTTCAGTAAGCACTTGAATCAGAATGAATAATGCAGAATACACATGGTATTAAAAATTTAAGGAGTGACAATATGTGGTTCATAGGAAACAGTAATAAGTTACTGTAGTGAGTATGATGGTGTCTGTACAAGTGGGTAAAAGGAGCTTCAGTGCAGCTAGATAATACTGTAGGTAATAGTGGATGCAGATTTACATTCGTGAGTGATTGTGGAAGGTCTTGTTCTAAGGAATGTTCTGCTTAAATTTATCATAGTAGTCACTTCTAAAAATGTCAAAATTTTCAGACATCATTTCTCTGTCGTGCCAGTAGAAGTTTTATGTCAGGTAGGTTAGTACGTTCTAGATCTTAGTGAGCCATTTGCCATTTTACATTGTATACTTGTAGATAATAATGTATTGTGAAAGTCCTTAAATAATTTTTATCTTAACTACTATGTTACAATTGTTGCCTACTAGTTTGTGAAATTATTTATTGGATTCTTCCAAATTTACAGATTTCATCGTATTAACATTTGTGTTATGTCTAGTGATGTGTACTGGTAAATGCTTTAGAGTTAATTACATTATAATAGTATGTCTTACAGTTCATTATTATGTAGAATTTTCTGAATATTAGAATTTCAAGTCAAATGTTTAAATACTCTAAATTTTAAGATTTTACATGTCTAATGTTTTTAACCTGTCTCTAATATTTAATGGTTATGCTTTTAAGTGTGCCTCTGCTTTGTAAGCAGAGGGAAAGAACTGGCAAGAAAGCATACAGCAGGAAGAGCAAGAACCTTGAACTTCATAGTTCTTTTTAAAGATAAATGTATATGTAAAATTACTTGCACACCATATGAATAATAATAATTGTTATAGCTTGTGTCTAGATGTTCCCTCAAAGTCTCAAGCAGTCAGAGTTGGGACTTTTTCAGAGGTGCCTGGAACTATACAGTGTGTGATGCTGGGATTAAGGGTGCGTGATTACTGAATCAGTACACTGATTGCTTTGGCACCTCTAATCCTAGTAGCCTGGATACAATATAAGGGACAGAAAGAGGCTTGTCTTCTGCCTTTGGTTGCTTGCTTTTGCTTTCTTCTGCTTGCCATAAACTGATCTTCCTCTGCAGTTTCCCTCTGCCATGCCATCTTTCTTGGAGCCAGCTGAGGCTGAAACCTTTACAAACTGTGAGCTAAATAAACATTTCCTCCTTTAACTTTGGTTGTCAGGTATTTTGTCTCAGCACTGAGAAGAATAGCTAACACAATAATGTTGAGACATTGTCTCATTTGATCAGCTGTTTTAGGCTTGTCCTTACTGTTACTTTTTGAGGTGATGATAGCCAAGTCTTTCAAGAAGGCAGGCATGCTCCTGACTGAAACCAACGGAACCTTGATGAATTCACTGCAATGCAAAGATGATAATGAGTTTTGGCAAAAAATTATCATAGCTTGTTACTTCCGTCTGCACAATAGTAATATAATTATAGAACCTAGGTAATTATGCCATACCTGAGGACTGGGAATGCTTTACATTTCCATTCTTTTTGCATATCAGATCTTCTTTCCTCTGTAGTTTTGAACCGTGGCTATGCATTATATCATCTGATGATCTTTTGAACCACTATAAAAACTCAGACCAGACTAATTATATCAGAATAAGTTTAAACTGCAGAGATGATTCTAGTTGGTAGCCAAGGTAAGGACTCATAGTTTCAGGGGTAGCAACACCATCAATTAACTTAGTAATAATTAAAGAAATTGCTTATTAGAATCAGCAAGGAGGTTTTTCACCTCACTCTTACTTCCCTCACTTTCAGCTTATACTTGAGTGAACCAATGTTATTTTTTTATTTAAGAGAAGAAAAAAAAAGACACATATAAGAAAGACAGAAAGCAAAAGAGACAAACGACTAGAGTAAATGCACAACAGTAACATTACAGGTTTACAAAACAGGATGATAGAAACTTGGCAATGGTTGCAATGTTGTGTATCATTATCTTCAAAATGGTTGTTTACATTAACAGATATGGACATGTAAAATTGATCTAATCATGTGAGTATTAACTGTTCTTTCTCAATAACTAATACATTCAGCAGTATGTTCGTTTTAGTTATCTTACATATACATATATACAGATTTATATCTTTTCCTTTTCCCTTCCCTCTTTCCCCCTTTTCCCTTCCCAATTACTTTTGCTCTTTGAGCTGTTAGTGAACCAATGTTAATTGGTGGCAGTTTATATCCTTTCCCTGGATATGTTTGGACAAAATATATACAGGATCAATTTGTTAAATACTAATTTTCTTGTACTCCTTATGTGAGGGATATGTGTAGTTTATATAAGTGGATTAGCCTATTCATTATTTTATGTTGATAATTTTTTGTTCTAAGTATTTTTTAATACACTCAATGAAGTCAGGACCTGGATCTATTGCATTAGTCACTGTGTTTTTAGTAGACAACAGTGCCTGATACATGGTATATGCTCAGTAAATGTTTCAAGAGTGAACTTTGGGACTACTTCACTGTTACCTGTATGTACAACCTGTATTAAATTTTATAATTACATTGCTTACCAAGGAAAAAGATCTTCCATAAAGCAGAAGATGAGTAGGAAATAGATATATTGAATTGCACGTTAGGGATTCTGCATGGACATTATTTTTGAACAAAAATGGAGCACACAACACAGTGCCTGGTATAGACTACATTTCCATACCTGGTCCTCATATATCAAACTCTAAAACAAAATATACAGAAGAAAGTACTGGACCAGTGGGTGCTTTTGGAGTTTGTTTAGTGTAGTCTTTATAGTAAACTGAACTAGAGTTTAATACATTAATCAGTTGTTAGTTGTATTTTACCCAGCGTGTCTTGCTCTAAAATAAAGGATGGAAGTGAAATGAAGTAAATATGATTGACTTATTATACAGGTTTACAGTATCTTGGTAAAATGCTTAACAGTTTGGATACGCAATTAAACTTTAGTGTGCAAGCGTTGAGGAGGAGGGAATTACCTATGAATGTTACCTATGAATGTTTAAGTAGTTCTAGCCGAGATATCTAAAAACACTTACAAATTTGTATTATTTCAGAATCAGGGAATCTCTTTTGTTAGAGTTCCTCAGTTTTAGGATCAGGAATAAAAGCATGTAAAAATTTATTTAATACAGGTTTAGATTTTCTCTAAAACATGCTTTGTTGTATGTAAACCTCCACTAGAATGTCCCACCCTACCCTCTTTGCAGTACTAGGGAGTACTAGAGCACTCCCTTCTCCCATCTTTTCTTAGTATTATTTTGAGGTAGGATCTTCCTTAGTTGCCCAGTCTGGGCTTGAACTTGCAATCCTACTACCTCAGCCACTCAGAATGCTAGGATTAAAGGCATGCACCTAACTTATCTTTATATTTTAATTTTAAGAGTCTTTTTTTTTTTTTTTTTTTTTAAACTGGGAATCAAATTCAGGACCTCGCACTTGCCAGGCAGGTGCTATGCCACAGAGCTAGAGCCCTCATCTTAAGAAATCTTCTTTAAACATAGAAAACAGCTAAGACAGTGAAAAGTAGATTTCCTTCTCTTTCTGGTACCCCAAATATTCTTAGAAATCACCATTATTAGCATTTTCTTTTGTATTTTTCCAGAAAGAGTTATTCACATTTCAAGTTAACACATACAAATAGCTTTTGTAGTTCATACATACAGTAATAGGACCATTTATATTCATTTCCTTTTTTTTCTCTTTCCACCTAACCTTATGTCTTGGAGATTATTCCAGATTCCAGGTTACTTTATCCTCACTGTGAGCTGGCATGAGCCCCATGTCTCCAGGTGAACTCTTCCTTAGCCTGTAACCCTCCTAGGCCAGCTTCTTCCTGTGTCTCTTCTGTTTCATTTTTTTTTTTTTATTTTTATTTTTTCCCGGTCCATCACATAATCTGTTACAGTCTGCCATGTACTGTTGTGGTACAGGTATGGTTCTCTAATTGTGAGCATCATTTCCTCCTTTCATTCTGTCTCATTCTGTATTCTTCCCTAGCCTAGCCCATACTACCTGCAGGACTCTAATCACCACTACCCATGTACCAAGTCTCACAAATTTATATCTGCACACACACACACACACCCCCGCCAGGGTGGGGCTTGATCCCAGAGCATTTTCACTGAGCTTCATTATCTCCAGTTCACTTTTTATCTTCTGTTTTGAGTCAGGGTCTTTCTAAGCTGCTAAGTTGCTCAGTCTGGGCTCTAACTTGTGGTCCTCTACCTCCACTGCCCAGAGTACTAGGATTACTAGGTTACATTTTCCATACCTATCCTTTACAACATTTGTCACATTTTCTTTTTCATATTTTTGAGTTTATTTAATATCTGTATCTTCACATATAATCTTGAAGGAGATGACCATTGCATCAGTAATTTCTAGCACAGGTACCCAACACAGAATAGTAGGTACTCAATATGTAATGGTATTCAGTAAATCTGATTTATTTCTTCATGGCATCTGACAAGTACTATATTTTGTACACTGTAAAAGCTCAGATACGTCTTTTTGATTCAAAGTGAATTCATGTTCCTAAGGCACAGTATGAATTAATAAGCTATAGCATTTCCTAGTTGGTTGAATAATTTCTCTCTCTAGCAGAATTCACAGATTTGTAAAAGGTCATTCTGGAGGTAGACAGTAGGAGTATAAAAACAATGGGAAGTATTACAAGATAACTAGATTTACCTTTTCACTTAGAGTTACTTCTCTGTATTTTCTTAGCCAGCTTGCTCCCCCAAGTAGTCTCTGTATCTCTTCCTAATGAATTGTGATTTCCTAATTTACTTTCAGCCAGAGAAATAAAACCTTTCCTAAAACACTTAGCAGTTGTTTACATGTAAAACAATTGTTTGCAGTACGGGAAGAAATACAGAGGTATGGTTTTCCCTAAAGAAAATGTTATGAACTCTGCTTAGGTTTCTATAGTGTAGTCCACACATATCCATTTAGCATTTGATGTACTTAAATGTAATTAAATCTTTTCTATATGTTAAGGATATTCCAAAACCCCATGCACCCTGATAACCTTTTTAAAATAAACAGCTCATAGGTAACTGAGATTATTTTCCCCCCTCTTGCTCTGTTCCAGTAACGGTGTAGAACTCTGTTACAGGCTTCAACTGAGAGACAGAAGAGACTGGAAGGGAGAAGAGTACTCTTTTGTTGTTGTTTTTGTAAGCTCCCAGATGTTACTGTATATACTGAGCTCATGGTTCCACAAATATAGAGAAATGAATTCAGAAACCAAAAGAGGAGGTTAAGGGAGTTTAGTTGGAAGTAAGAAGAGTAGCTCCTGTATTTTTAAGAGGGGTCCCAAGTGGATGACCCAAGAATGGTATTCTTAATGTCTTATAACAGAAGTCAGAGATCTAGATGGAGCAGCTTTTTGATTATAAGTATTTTAGTTCAGTGTAGTATTATACTTCACAGTGAATGTGAATATAAAAAATGAGAAACTTAAATGTAAGATTCTGACCGCAGTATTGGCGAAATACTGTGTGCTCACATTGATTGTAATTTCACTGTCCTCGGCGATTTATCCTTCTAGTAGTAGGGCCTGCTGAGTACTAGATGTTCAAAATACTATTGAATTGACTGAATTTGAATGTTTAAAAAAATACTTCATCTTCTGTATGATTGTACTTTTAGAAATGCTTTAACTTGCATTTATACGAGTGAACTTTGTGATGAATAAATCTGAGCTAGCATTCATATTCTATTATTGTTTCTCATGATTATTCACAATAAGCTTGGCTGCATTTGGATGATGGATGTCATAATAGGCCGTAAGAGGGAGCACAAGCTTTATAATACAGTACAGTAGCAGCTTTGAAGAAGGACTCTGTGGTAATTACTAGATCAAGAAAATCTTTTATTATCTGTTGCAGATGAAAATCTTTAGGCAGGTGCCTTAAATACTTTTTTGAGTTAATCATCTCTTTTTGTGATTTTTAAATTTTGTTTTTTGTTTCTTGAGACAGGATCTTGCTCTGTAGTTCAGGCCTGCGTAGAATTCATGGCGATCCTCCTGCCTCAGCTTCATAAGTGCTGGGATTACAGGCATGCACAACCACACCTAGCTGTTAATCATCCTTCTTATATATACATTTAACTGCTAGAATTACTAACTTTCATAAACATGGTTTTGCAAAGTACAAGTTTATGAGTGCTGTATATAATATGGACACACTACCTTTTTAGGATTATTTTTGATCTAACATCTTTAAAAGAATGACGATCAAAATAAATACTACTACTTTCTCTGTAAACCATTTGGTTAATGTTACCAGGGCTGGGCAGAAAAAAATCTATTTATATGCCGCATTCTCAGTATGTGAAAAAGACTAGGTCTCAAAAATTCTACTTTCACTTAATCATAGTACATTAAATTACAGAAGTGCCAAGAAGTTACACCAGCATTTTGCTGCAATTTATGTAAAAGATGATAAGCCTGGCTATTTTGTTTGTTTGTTTGTTTTGGTTTGTTTTGAGACAGGGCCTAATGTGTATTTCAGATTGGCTTTACTCACTTATGTAGCCCTGGTTGGCCTTTAACTCTTGGAGATCTTCATGACTTAGTTTCTTGAGTGTTGGAATTACATGGCCATATACCATTGAGCTCAGTAGTTAAATCAACTTTTTAATGAAGGAATTAGCGTCTGGTTAACACAAATTTTACAAAAAAAAATCCACTGCTCTACAAGACAGTACTCTGATCAGAATTTCTAGAAAATTGTTTGAAGATATTTTTTGGTTTTATGGCTTTAAAATTTGTGAAGGTATTTTAAAAGAGAATCTCATCTGTGTATGAACATAGGCAACCCACTTAACCTTCCTGGGCCTTCAGTTTCTCATCTATGATAGTGTGATAAGACATTCTCCACAAATTACTAAAGATCAAGATAGGTAACATTTAACATTTGATGTGCCCAGGATAGAGAGCAACACATACACTAATAGTAAATTCAACTTTTGGTGCGTTTTCTTTTTTGTTTTAATGTAAGTATAAAAATAAATATAACATGGCTAGTAATGTGGTAATTCTTCACATCCAACCTAGCTCGAACATCTTTTCTTTCCCCCAGTATTGGAGATTGAACCAAAAGACTGCGCTGAGTTACATTCTAAACCCTCTGCTTTCTGAGATAGGTTCTTGCTAAGTGGTTAAATTGCCCATGCTGGGCGCAAACTTGTTTTCAGTCTTTGTACCCCAGCGTCCCAGAGTGCTAGGGTTATGGGCATGTGCTACCACATATGGCTTGGTCATTTAATTGCTATAAAATGTTTGTTGTCAGGCTGGGCGTGGTGGTGCACACCTTTAATCCCAGCACTCCGGAGGCTGAGGTAGGTGGAGCATTGTGAGTTCAAGACTGGCTTGGGCTTCAACGTGAGCGATGCTGGCCTGAACTACATAGTGCGACCCTGCCTCGAAAGAAATAGGGCCGGGAGTTGGGCTCAATGGCTTAAGCGCCTGCCTGGCAGCCACGAGCTTGAGAGTTCAATCTGTGGTACCACAAAAACAAAAGAAAAAAGGAAGAAAAGCTGTCAACTGATGGTCATTTTGGATTTTTGCAGTTTTCTAGTATCTTAGATTTAGTATCTATAGTTTTAATACCCATTTCAGAACTCAGGAGAATGTTTATTGAGCCCTATGCTAAACTGTGTACTATTGGCCTGAAAAAAAAAGTTATATGAACTTTCTCTTCCTCTTCTTCAATGCTAAGATGCTAAAATGCAAACATCATTATTTAAGAACAGCTATATCAATATTAGGGGCAGTTAGTGCTTATTTTAGTGATTTTAATAGTGGTTGGTTTTAATTTCTTTTTTTTTTTTTTCTTGCGGCACTGGGGATTGAACTCACAACCTCTCACCTGTCAGACAGGCGCTTAAGTCACTGAGCCAAACTCCCAGCCCTGGTTTTTTGAGGCAGGGTCGCACTGTGTAGCTCAGGCCGGCCTTGCGCTCGCGTTGTAGCCCAAGCCAGCCTCGAACTCATAACACTCCTCCTGCCTCAGCCTTCCGAGTGCTGAGATTAAAGGCGTGCGCCACCATGCCCGGCTTTAATTTCTAATATTATTCATTTTGAAATGAACCAATTTTGAAAGGTTATTTTGCAACAGAAGGTGTGTACAAATTCTGATAACTATTTTAAGTTACTTCAACATAAAAGAGCAACATATGTAAGAGTTCATTTTTAAATATATACAGTGAATAGATGAATAGATGAGCTAGCTTTATAAATGCTCTTTTTCAGGCTGCTAGTTTGTTAGGGATATATCTAAGATGTTTAGTTGTCGAATTAAAAATACATTTTAAGTCTTTTTTCATCTCATTCTGCACCCCACTCTATCCCTATAACTTTTAATACCCTTTCCCCTATGAGAAAAAATTTATCTCCTCCTTACTATTTGCGTTTATTTTGCTCTTTATTTGTATTTTGGGTTTCTCACTGAAGAGAGATTGTGCATTATTGAATCTTGCATGTCTGATTTATTTCACTTAACATTATGGTCTCAATCAAGGTGCATCCATTTTCCTACAAATGACTCAAGTTTATCCTTTATGGCAAAATATTACTTCATTATGTGTAAATACTCCATTTCTTTACTCATTCATCTGTTAATGGACATGTAGATCATTTACAAGATTTAGCTATTATAAATTGTGCTGCTATAAACATAGGTATATATGAGATCTTCAGCACTTCAGGGAAGATACCTAGATGAGAAGTAGCTGGGTCAAATGAAATTCCTAATTTTAGTTTTTTGAGGAATCTGCATACTGATTTTCATAGTAGTTGTACCAGTCTAATCCCACCAGCAGTGTAGAAGGGTTCCTTTTTCCTTGTAGGCTTGCTACCATGTTATTATTTGCTTTACTGATGCTGGCCATTCTTTCTGGAGTACGATGGAATCTCAGTGTTGTTCTGGTTTACATTTCTCAAATGGCCAGCAATATTGAACATTTTTCTTCATGTATTTATTGGCTGTTTGTACTTTGAAACATGTAGTCATTGCACTTGCCTAGTTTTTGATTGGGTCTTTTTATTTGGAGGGATCTAATTTTGTAAAATTCTTAATGTATTTTAATTATTAGTCTTCTGTTTGAAGAATTACTGGAAAAATAGGATGTCTTTTCACTGTTGATTGTTTTCTTTGCTGTGCAGAAGTTTTTTAATTTGATAACATTCTTGCCTATATCTGTATCTTTAAGTTACCTATTTTATTTTCCAGCAAATTGTTTTCTGTTTTAACATTTAGATCTTTGATCCATTTTGATTTCAATGAGTACAGGGCAAAACTTCAAAATTGGTGTACAGTGTCTGCCACTAGTGGTGAACCTGTGGCAGACGTGTGCTGTAGTAGGCTGAGAAAATTGGATAGTCACATGCCAGAAGAGTGTGTCCAGACCAGCGATGGCATTCGTGAGAGGTATTTTTTTCCCTAATCTTTCTCATTTAATTCATTATTAGGATATAGGAGCACTGTTGATTTTCACATGTTGATTTTTGTATTGTTACATTGCTGAACTTGGTTATTCAAGGAGTTTTGATGGAATTTTTTGATCTTTTATCTAGAGGGCAAATGATGATTTGACTTCTTCCTTTCCTATACATATCTCTTATATTTTTCTTGCATAATTGCTTTTGCTAACATTTAGGTACTGTGTGGAACAAGAGTGGTGATATTGGACATTCTGATTTTAGTCCTGATTTTAGAGGAAAAACTTTCAGGTTTCTCCATTTAATATGATGTTGGCAATGGTTTTGTCATAAAAGGCTTTTATCAGATTGAACTAAGTTCCTTCTATATGTATTTTCCTTAGCATTTTTATCATAAACGAAGGTTGGAGTTTGTCAAGCTTTCTTACCTGTTGAGCTGGCTGATTTTTGTTCTTGTTTTTGTTTATGTGATAGATAATATTTCTGTGTATGTTGCATCATCCTTGCATCCCTGGGATTAAGCCTACTTTTTGATGTTTTGTTGCATTCTGTTTGCCAGTATCTTGTTGTGCATCTGTGTTCCCTAAAGAGATTGGCTTATAGTTCTCTTTTTTGGTTGGATCCATATCTTATTTTTATAATCAGGGTAATGCTGACTTCCAGGAATGACTTTGGAAGTACTGTATTCCTTCCCTTTTAATTTCATTAAAGAGTTTGAGAAATACTGGTGTTAGATATTCTCTGAAGTTCTTGTAGGATTTACTAGTGAATCTGTTCAGACCTGGGCTTTTCTTAGTTGGTAGACTTTTTTTTTTTGAACTGCTTCAGTTTCATTGCCTGTTATTGGATTATTCAGGACTTTCATATTCATCGAGTATTGGTAATCTATATATGTCTGGGAATCTTTCCATTTCTTCTGAATTCTTCATTTTATTGAGGTGTACATTTGCAAATTAGTGCTAGTCTGGATTTCAGCAGTGTTTGTGGTGATTTCACTGTTTTTATTTCTAAATAAATTGATTTGCATCTTCTTTCTTTCGCAAAATTGGGTGAGAATTTGTCCATATTGTTTGTTTCTTTGAAGAATCAGCTCTTTATTTTTGTCTCAATTTCATTGATTTTTTGCTTGTAATTTTCTAACTTGTACTAGATTAGGATGTGAATTTTTCTTGTTTTTCTAGAATTTTGAGGTACATCATTAGGTAATTTATTTGGGGTTGCTTTTTTTGTTGTGGTGGTGGCAGTGGTGTGGGCACTCACAGCTATGAATTTCCTTATTATGACTGCTTACATTGTGGCCCATAAGTATGGTGTACTAGCATTATGGTTTATTCTAGGAACTTATTGCTTCCTTGATTTGTTCTGCAACTCATTTATTATTCAAGAGGGTGTTGTTTAATTTCCATGAATTTGCATAATTTCTGTGACTTCTTTTGCCATCTGTTTGTAGTTTTAATTGTTCTGTGATCTGATAATATGCATGGCATAATTTTAATTTTGTATTTACTTAAGCACGCTTTATTTGCTAGTATATGGTCTAACTGAAGAGTGTTTGGTGTGCTGCTGAGAAGAATGTATTTTCATTTTTCTGGAATACTGTAGATACCTATGAAATCCATTTTTTGAAGATTTGTTCTACTCGTGATATTTCTTTGTTTTTTGGGGGGGGTCTTACTGATTTGTTGATGTGTGATAGTGGCATATTGAAGTCCTCCACTATAGTGGTGTTTTTGTTTATCTGATCTTTTATGTCCAGTAGTGCTTGTTTTACGAAGTTGGATACACCATTGTTCAGTGTATAGATGTTAATAATTGCTATCTCTTCTTGTTGAATTGTTTCCTCAACCAATATGTAGTGAGTTTTATTGCCTCTCCTAATCAGTTTTGGGTTGAAGTGCACTTTGGGTTTCAATATGAGATAGGTGCTCCTGCTTGTTTTCTGGTTCCTGTTGCATGGACAAGTGTTTTCTATTCTTTGATTTTCAGCCTATGAGATTCTTTTTAGGTTCACTGTGTTTCTTGTATGCACCATACAGTTAGATTTTGTTTCCTAATCTATTTGCCAATCTGTGTTTTGACTGGGGAATTGAGATCATTCACGTTGAGAATTATTACTGAATGGTATCGTCCTCTTCTTGTCATTGCATTATTTTCCTGTTGCTGATTTCCTTTATTTTCCTTCTACTTAACTATTCAGCTGGCCTGATGTATTCATTCTTCTCAGCTTTTTGTCATTGCTAGCTTTACTTTCTTTTTCTAAGATACCCTTGAAATTTTGCTGGTTTGGTTGTCATGACTTTTTAAAGGTGCTCTTTATCATAAAGAATAACTTACTTGTCCATAAAATAAAAAAAATATTTCGCAGAATATACAGTGGTATCTTGGTTCATAAACATTTGGTTCAGGAACACAAGCATTTTGCAAAATTTTTTGTTTGTGAACTCTGTATCAGATGACGAGTATGACCATAGCCATCTTTCCCATATGAAGACAGACGTGGCCATTTTTTCCAAAATCATAGAATGAATAGTTTGTGAACCAGAGTACCAGTATATAGTCTGGGTTGAGAATTGTTTTCTTTTAGGGCTTGAAACACTTCACCCTGAGCTCTCCTGGCCATTAAGATTTCTGTTAAGAACCGAACCAGTGGCACACACCTTAATCTCAGCTGGGAGGCTGAGGTAGGAGGATCATTGTGAGTTCAAGGCCAGCCTGTATTGCATAGTGAGACCCTGTCTCAAAAAATAGGACCAGGGATTTAGCTCAATGGTGTAAGTGCCTGCTCGACAGGCTTGAGGTTGTGAGTTCATTCTTTGGTACCAAAAAAGATTTCTGTTAAGATACTTGCTGTACTTCTAAAGAGTTTGCCATTGTAAATGAGTTACTGCTTTTCTCTCACAGCTTTTAAGATTCTGTTCTTCTATTGAATTTTGGGGATTTTGACCATCATATCATGGAGAGGTTCTTTTCTGGTCTTGGTTACTTGAGGTTCTATATTCTGCCTCTCTTGTATGTTAAATTCTTCTTGTTAGTATTTTAGTAAAGAGGTTTTGTTTGTCATACGTTTTTTGATTTTTCACTAGTTCCAATTAATCTCAGATTAGTCTTTGTGTCTTTTAGCAGCTGTTGGATCCATTTTTTATGTTTTTTCTTTTTGTTTTTAGGTACCTTTTCATTAATTGGTCACTTGCCAACAGCCCTGTCATTCAGTTCTGACACTCTGTCCATAGTTTAGATAGAAATTTTCGTCTCTTGAATTTGTTTGGAACCTTTTTGTGGACTCAGTTCTTTATGTTAGTCATTAAGGTTTTGTACCATTTTGTTTGGGTCAGCTGTCTTTATATTAATGTATTCTGATTGTTCTGTTAATAAGCCCATTATTTATTTAGTCCTGTGACCTCACCAAGTTCCTTAGTGACCTTTTTTGTTACCTTTGATCTCCTGTTACCTTTCGAATAGCTTGTAAGACTTTGATTTCCTCCCCTTCAATACCCCATGGATCAGCTTTTGGTGGAGGAGTTGGGAGTTTTTGAAGACATTTTGTTGTCTTGTCTTCACAAGTTTTAGTCGTTTGTTTAATTGTTAATTGTTTGTTTGTGCGGGGGGTGGTGGTGGTGGTGGTGGTGGTGGTGCTGGTGATTATAGTGAATGACTTTGTTGCTAGCATAAACACCTTTTTAGTTAATGTCTGCTTTTCAACATTGACTTCTGGCTGTGGCTACCTATAGACTTGCCTCTGTCCCAGAATCCAGCCACCTCAATTTATTTGGGAGTTGTGGTAGATTAACTAATGGTGACTGAATCAGTGTGGTGCTGGGGTGAAATGCCCTCTTGAGGATTGTTGCCAGCAACATATAAAGAGTACTGGAGGGAAAAATGGTGTGCTGTTGGTTCTCCTGTAGAAGCTTGTCATGCTGGGTTTCCTGATACGAACTCAGGTGTTTTCATTGTAGGAGGAGCCTGGGTCCTTGCTAGCACTGAGTTTGGTTGTAGTTCTCTTAAGGGAAGCTCTGTTCTTTACTTCTGAGCATTGCTTCTTGGCTCCAGTGCAGATCTCTCAGCCTGCTGGCACAGATCCTTCACCTCTCTGGTACAGACTTTCTAGCTTCCACCACTGACCTTTGGGTCTTTGCACTGTAGATCGTTGACAGAGACTTGCATGAGACATTGTAGTGGTTTGTACGCCTCCAGCTAGACTTGTGGAGGACATTGCCATGGGATCCAAGCCTTCAGCTGGATTCCTTCGGTCTCTAATACGTAGACAGATTTCTTGCATTTCTTTGGGTGAATATTATAAAATAATCCTATACATTGTATGTGCTATATTAAATCCATTCTGTTATAAACCCTGATTACAACAGAAGTGGAGACTGCAGTCCCCAGTTCTTTAGAAATTGCCCCTGTGTTGATAATGACAGAAAAGCAATCCAGATATTTATGTACAGAGAAAACTAATTAATAGCAACAACTGTGTCACCTTGTCTGTAGTAACAAAATCAGTAACAGTGGTAGCAGATACTGGCATACTTGAAGGACCAATAATGTGCCATGCTTAACTGTAGAAGAGGTTTGTAATTGTAGTATAACTACTAAGACAAACCAAATACCGAGAACTACAATAAAAATCTACTAAATAGATTAAATTTATATAGTAATAATCTCGAGTTAATCAGCTAGCTAAACATCCAGAAAATTGAATAGTTTATAATAGTACAGGTAGAGCAAGTATGAAACTGGAGAATGAGGAAAGTACAAATGAAATATTAGTCAGTGGAAGATAAGAAAAAAGTAAATGAGATAGATGAGCCTTTGATCAATAAAAAGAAATTGATAGTATTAGAAATCAGTCACAGAAAATAATGAACAACAAAAAAGAACAGCAAAATGAGGAAAAAATAAGGAAGGAAAAATTTATGAGAGAAAAGAAAAAAGGAAAGAAAAATTAAAAACTAAAATAAAAAAGGAATTAAAAAAATATCAAGCCCCCCAAAAAAATTAATGACGGAAAAAGAAATTAAAAAAAAAATTCCTTTGTATTTTTGAATGTGATCTGCAGTCTTGGAATCCAGTAAGTCATGATTTTCTTGGCCTACTTTTAGGGCCTGTGGGTTTGTGAGGTGTGCTCCCTGCACCAGAGGCCCCTCTGTCCATTCACCCCACACTTACAACCATCCAAGCCATGGTGTATCCTTGTTCACAGTGGGATTTGGGAAAAGCTTTCAGCCATCTGGCCTCTGCTCTGCAGGAGACCATTGTTTGAACTTAATGCCTACACTAGCCAGGCCTGGTTTCTGACTATGGAGGCCAGGGTGTGGGTGTCCTACTTAGTGTGAGTTTAATTTCAGGAGGGTGGAGAGGGGGTTGTCATGTCCTATGTCTAGCCTGCACCTTCTCTGTGATAATCTCTAGTGGTTCTGTTCCTGTCAGTCACTTTGAGAGCATAGCACTGAAAATCTTGAACCCGCTTTCTTCCTGGGTCTTCTGACCCTTCTCGCTTACCTTCTCTCCCCAAGTGATGGCCTTGTACACAGTACTTGCTATCCCCAAGTGATGACCTTGTACACAGTCAAGTCAGTTGGTTAATTTCTGCTCCATATCATGGGGAAGCAAACATAGAGCCAGCTTGTAGTTGGTGGTTGATCATGGCCGGGTAGCATGATGCCTGTTCTCCCTACACAATGATTGTTGAAGTAACTAATTCTCAAATTGAAATACCGTGCCAATTTTTTTTTTTTTTTAGAGTAACACCAATCAGGACTTCAGTGATATCAGGAATAACTAAAACACTTCATAGAGTGTGTGTAGCTAATCAGATATTTTATTTTCACTGACCTAAATGGTTAGGAAATACACTAACTGTGTTTCAGAACTTTTGAAGTTTAAAAATACCTGGAAATTGCCTAGGTGCCAAAAGGAGTCACCAGTGAGAACACTTTAATTTCACACATCATTTTAACACCAAAAGTAGTACTGACCAGTCATTTTTTATTTGTCTTCTCAGAGCTATAGAAACCCCCTTCTGGTTATCTCTCACTCTCGTTTCCAGCCATATCAAGAGTTAATCTTCATCATTGTTGCTGAAGGAAATGCCCACTGTACAACTAGAGTTGACTGTTTTCCTTACTTTCTTTGCTTTGCATCTTGTGCTCTGCTATCCCAGGAAAATCTTTTTTCCATTTTCATACTTGCTGTGACATGCTTCCAGGCCACTTTCGTACCTTCCTTTCCCTTTTACCCTTACTTTGCTCTCATCTGAGGCTGATTGATGTCCTGTCCATTTGCCTCCCTGAACCCGGTGCATCCATTCATCACTTTTACAATCCTGTTCCCCTTGTCCTCCATTTTTCAATCATTTCAACGTTTGAATTCTCCAAAAATAATTTTTCTTTTTGCCTCTCATTCTTTGTGACCAGAATCTTACTTTTGCCCCTTTTTAGTTTGGTTATAAAGTTGTGATTGAAAGAAAAGAAAAGATCAGAGGCTAGAATGTGCATACTTCCCTACTTCATGAACTTGGGCCAGACTCATCAATCTGAGTGCATTTGAGATTATGTACTTTTAAAATGCTTATCCTGATGCAATGATAAATAAAATATAATGTTGCTTTTCATTATATTTTACTGAAAAATTGTTTGAAGTGTTTCATACACTTACTCATTTGATGTTATACCGTGAATGGTTTTAGTTAACTTTTGGGGCCAGCATTGACCACCACTTACTACTATGGTTAGAATGCATCCAAATCCAGTATATCTGATTTGAAGGTAGATTTTTGGAATATATCCCTTGGTAAATTTGAATTTTTTTTTATAAGCCAACACATGAAAAAAACCTTTACTTACTCTGGTTTTAATATGTGAACATCAACTTGTTCTAAACTTTGTGTGTGTGTTTTTTTTTAATTAATAAATCTTTTTTTAAAAAAGCCCTTTACATTCACAGCTAAGTGCAAAGTACTGAGTTCCTGAGTACTTCTGGTCCCTCAAACATACAACTTCCTCCATTAGTATCCCACACCACTGTGGTACATTTCTTATAATTCATGAAACTATTATTATATATCATTAGCATCCAGTTTCACTAGTTTATATTAGGCTTTGCTCTTGATGGTGTACATTTTAATGTGATTTGACAAATATATAAAGCCACATGAATATCTACCACCATGGTATCATACAGAATAGATCCACTGTCTTTTTTTTTTTTGTTGTTGTTGTTTTGTTTTTTGCGGCACCGGGGATTGAACTCACAACCTCGCGCCTGCCAGGGCAGGCGCTTAAGGCACTGAGCCAAACTCCCGGCCCTGGTTTTTTGAGGCAGGGTCGCACTATGTCGCTCAGGCCGGCCTTGCGCTCGCGTTGTAGCCCAAGCCGGCCTCCAACCCACAACGCTCCGCCTACCTCAGCCTCCCGAGTGCTGGGATTAAAGGCATGCGCCACCACGCCCGGCTAGATCACACTGTCTTAAAGATGCCCTGTGCTGTGTTTATCCATTCCCACCCCCAACCCCACAGCCCCTGACAACTACTTACCTTTTTACTGTCTCCATAGTTTTGACTCTTCCAGGATGTCATGTAGTTGAAATTGTACAATACATACTCTTTTCAGATAGGCTTCATTTAGTAATACACATTTAAGGTCCATATCTTTTTATGGCTTGACAACTAATTTCTTTTTAGTATTGAATGGTATTTCTTATCCAGATTTACCACAATTTTTATATCCATTGATGTACTGAAGGATATCTTGGTTACTTTATAGTTTTAGCACTTATGAATTAAACTGCTGTAAATATCTATGTGCAAATATTTTGGTAGGATTTGTTTCCAGTTCATGGGTAAATACCAGTAAATATTATTGCTGACTCATATGGTAAGATATAAAGTTTTACAGGAAATTGCTCAGTTGCCTTCCAAAGTGGATATACACATGCAAAATAAAGAAAAAAGATTCAACATTTTGCATTTTTGCACTTCCACCAACCACAGATAATAGTTCCTGTTGTTTTATATCATACTGGTACTTAGTATGGTCAGTGTTTTGGGCTTTTAACTATTCTAATACAGTAGATATGTAATGCTGTTTCATTGTTTTAATTCACAATTTACTAATGACATGAGCCTGAACGTCTTTTCATGCTTATTTGCCATCTGTATTTCTTCTTGGTAAAGTGTGCAGATCTTCTGCTTGCCTTATTGGGGTTTCATTTTCTTACTGTGGCGTTCTGAGAGTGCTTTGTACATGTTAGATAATACTTCATTATCAGATGTGTCTTGCAAATATTTTCTTTTCTTTGCATATCTTAGTCATTTGTCTTTTCGTTCTCTTGACATTGTATTTTTCAGAGGAGTAGTTTTAAATTCTAATGAAGTTCAGTTTATCAACTATTTTTTTTGGTCACGAATTGTGTGCTTTTAATACTATTTATAAAAGGTCGTACGCTGATTCCTCTTACATTATTTTCTGCAAGTTGTATAGTTTTTCATTTTCACTTAGGTCTGTGATCCACATTGAGTTAGTTTTTTAGTTACCTGAGTTCATATTTGGGAAGAGTATAAGGATGGTTATGTAGATTCATTTCTTTGCAGGAAGATGTTCAGTTGTTTCCTCAGTGTAGAAAAAGCTGTCTTTGTTCTTGGCACTTTGTCAAAGGTTAGTTAACTGTAATTAATGTGTTTCTATTTCTTTTTTCTTTTCTGGGTGGGTTTTTTTTTTTTTTTTTTTTTTTTTTTTTTTTTTGCGGCACCAGGGATCGAACTCACAACGTCCCACCTGCCAGGGCAGGCGCTTAAGCCACTGAGCCGAACTCCGGCCCTAGTTTTTTGAGGCAGGGTCGCACTATGTAGCTCAAGGCCGGCCTTTAGCTCGCGTTGTAGCCCAAGCCCGCCCCGAACTCACAACGCTCCTCCTACCTCAGC